>CM050169.1:60889727-60913662 GCA_027410445.1 Discoglossus pictus
AAAGGGGCTATCAGACAATTCTTGAGTTTGCAAGGACACATTGTCCTGAAAGAGAGAGAGAGAGAGAGAGAGCAGAAGACAGAATCAGCTGAGAAAAGAAAATAGAGACACATGGTATAGAACTATACATATAAAAAACATGTTTATTTTCTTTGTTTTGTATTAACATGTTCTATAACATGTCATGAATTAGCAAGTTTGGTTATTAAAAAAAAACAATATAAAGAAACATTTTTAATTCCTGGTTTGCTAGGAGGTGAATGGAGTAGCGAGCTAATTAGGACACACTATAAGGATTATTCGTTTATTGATGGACACCTCTGCCAAGGAAAATAAAAGCTTATTACACACTATTAACTAATGGGAAATCTCTATTATCAATAGTTGGGCTGCTAGTTGTCTGCATCTTAGCTCAGCTCTGCAGCAATTCATTAAAAACAAAGAGACCAATGGACTCAGTGAGTTTAACCACAGTCTGTGTTTGGCATCTCCGCTGGCTTCTATAACCTGACTGTCATGAGGATAAATGGTGAAGTCACCTGGGACCAACTTCAATGAATAAACATCACTGTACAATAGCTTAATGCCGGGAGTGGACATGGGGGTGTGAGGGGACCGGCTGCCGGGGTTGGGCATGGGCGTGAGGGGACCGGCTGCCGGGGTTGGGCATGGGCGTGAGGGGACCGGCTGCCGGAAGTGGACATGGGCGTGAGGGGACCGGCTGCCGGAAGTGGACATGGGCGTGAGGGGACCGGCTGCCGGAAGTGGACATGGGCGTGAGGGGACCGGCTGCCGGAAGTGGACATGGGCGTGAGGGGACCGGCTGCCGGAAGTGGACATGGGCGTGAGGGGACCGGCTGCCGGAAGTGGACATGGGCGTGAGAGGACCGGCTGCCGGAAGTGGACAGGGGCGTGAGGGGACCGGCTGCCGGAAGTGGACAGGGGCGTGAGGGGACCGGCTGCCGGAAGTGGACAGGGGCGTGAGGGGACCGGCTGCCGGAAGTGGACAGGGGCGTGAGGGGACCGGCTGCCGGAAGTGGACAGGGGCGTGAGGGGACCGGCTGCCGGAAGTGGACATGGGCGTGAGGGGACCGGCTGCCGGGAGTGGACATGGGCATGATTGGACCGACTGCCGGGAGTGGACGTCGGTGGCAGGTGACCGACTTCCGGGAGTGGACATTAGTGCTTATTATCTTCCACTGAATGCCAACTCTGATTACATCTACAACTGAGCTTATTTTGCTTCATTTGAGTCCATAATACCCAGATTCTGGCATTTATCTAAACTATTTGGTGAACGTAATAGTTTACTACATGACTCTAAAACAAGCTTCGGTGCACGATGTGACATCCGCTACACAGGTTCATATATCTTTAGAGAGAGTTCTCAAATATAGTGATTAAAATAATACAAGAATCAAATAGGACTGAACACACATAATCGTACTTCCCCCTATGAGAAGAGCAATCCAGGAGAGGGAATTCTACGTTTACACTTTCTGATGCCTTTCTGTTATGCTCCTACAGATTCTATTAGTATGTTTCAGCACTTTGTTCTTCACAGCCTCAGATTCTGTATCGGACTTCTCCACATCATGTCTCTATCTGAAGAATACATTTATTCTTCCCTCTTCAATTATCCCACATGCTACTTTCTTTCTTCTAGTCACTATCTCTTCCCAACCCTACAGTTCTAAGGCAATTCCCATTCCCTCTAGAGACATTTCACATGCCCTTAGTCATTCACAACTGGTAAACCCAAAACCTAATATCCGTCACCTGTCACAAACCGACCGTTTGACCTTCTCATGCGCCATCTGGAGCACACGGTCCATTTGCAAAAAACCTTACTTCCACTCATGACCTTCATTGCTAACTCTGTAAGCTATCACAGAAATTTGTCTCACTGCGTTAGGTACTGCCTCCCATGCGGCACTCTCATAAAAGCGGCCTAAAACTCACACCCCAGGCCCAAGAACCAGCAGGATTGTGGCATAGGCATATACTTTATTCCCGCTACATAGCCACCATTCCCTCCCTCCCATTCTCATTATTCGAGGTTGACATTATCCGCCTCTTTCCAGTTCTCTATGGGTTGATGTAATCTATCACTCCCCTGGATCACCTTCCCAATACCTTCTTTATTTTGCTGCATGGGTCACTCATTTTCTTTCCTCTGCTGTACCTACACTTATTCTCGGCAACTTCAACATTGCCACCCACCTCACCTACAGCAAAAATTACTTTCGCTTATTTTAGCCTCTCACAATGGACAGAGTTCTCCTCTCAACATGACGGGCACTCCCTTAACTTGTCTTTACCAATCTCTGCACAGTTTCCAAACTTGCCATCTCCCCGCTCCCTCTATCTGACCACCACCTTCTGACCTGCAACCTCACTATGACTTCCACTCGCTGCCAATGTACTACAACCTCTGTTCAGCCCCATATCACCAACCCGGATATTGCCACCATATAGTGAAGCTCCATATTCATTTCCACCACTAACTTTTTTCCCCAAAATTACAGGCACACTATACAAAAATGTGTTATCTCCTGAGGTGCTCTGGCTCTGCTGAATGATAATATTTTTCATTCTTAATATAAATTTTGTCCTCCAACCCCAAACATCTGTTCTACATATTCAACACTATCCTCTGTCCATCCCTGCCTCCTACCTGTCGACGCTTCACAAAAATGTATAATATCTGGAACAAACTCTCCACTCAAACACAAACACCTCTCAAACCAATATATTTTGCCGTTTCCCAATCCCACAACTACAATGGGCTTTTTGTCTACAACCGCCTAACCCAATTACTTTCCTTTAACTGTTTTCTTAACCTCCTTCAGTCTGACTTTTGGTCCTCTACAGAGTTAGCTCTAACTAAAGTCATTAATGACCTGCTCATCTGCAAAGGGTCACTTCTCTATACTAATTCTCCTGGATCTCTCTGCTGCCTGTGATGGCGCTGGTAATTTGTAACACAGCTCTTGTGGTTTACATGCTATTTAGCAAATCAAAAATGTAGTGTATCAAGTGGTTCAGTCCTAGGCCCCCTCCTCTTCTCCATTGACACCCTAATAAAATATTTTGGATTTCAGTATTATCTGTGTGCAGATGACACTCAAAGCCACTTCTCAGCACCAACCCTATCTCCCTTTCTTCTAACATATGGTACTAACTCCTACTGGATGTTTACCTCTCTGTTCCAACGTAACATTTCAAAGACTGAGCTCCTAATCCCCCACCCTACACTACAGTCCCCACTCCTCAAATAACCCTCAAGGTTGACAATGCCAACATCACTCCCACCACCCAAGCATGCTGTATTGGGGGTTTATTGGCCTCTGCCCTCTCTTTCATTCCCAACATAAATCGATAACCAAATCATGCTGTCTTCAGCTAAAAAAAACACATGCAACCTACAGTATAACAGACAACCACTTCCACTTGCATCAAACTACTACATTGATCTCTGCCATCTTGGATTGGTCCCCCTCCTGTTTCACACCCTACCCTTATCTTCTTGATTCTACCTCTTCAGAGCAAGGGCTTCAACTTGTATTTCTACTTAAAATTTGTATATGCCTTTGTAATCTGAGAAATTTACCTCCAGTACTTTATTTAATATGTAAACAACACCACGGAAAAAGCTAGTACTATTATTAAGAAAAGTAATAATTATAACACTTAACATATACCAACAAGCAAGAGTGATACATGCCACGGGAATCACTTTATCATTGATAACTTTGATGATCAACAACTGGCTGTCGGAAAGATGTAGTAATTGAGATGATCCGTTGGCAGGACATTTTCAGTGATCCAAGCGCACGATATAGACCTAACCATAATATGGCTAAACCCTGATCCAAACAATGAAGTATCTTACTTAGAGGATCCATTCCAGACAGTCTAAATGATTTCCATATAATGTATCATGGCAGGCAACCCAAGTTAATCCAAAATAGATATAACCTAAAATACTAGGACTTGTTGACATGGTTTAATGAAGCAACTAGAGACATTCTAGTTACAGCATAAGAAGGCAACCTGAGGCCCTCTAGATATCATGAAATGAAGGAACCTAAAGCCTTCTAGTTAGGATGCAATGATGGAATCTGAGACCTTCTAGAGAAATGAATGAATCAGAGGCCTTCAAGAACTGATGAAAGAACAGAACTTCATACATTCGAACCACAATGTGTTGTGGGAACCGGTCACACATCTTTTGCGCGCTGGAAATCAGCGCCGTCATCAGGGCGCCGAGAACTGCACTCTGATGATGCTCTGCGCTCCAGCCTGCATCCCATCTGCTCAGTCTCATATTTACTGGACCTGCTTGCCGGAGGCTGCAAAGGCTAATGTAAGTGGCTGACAGTATGCCATGTGGGACGTGCATGTGTCACTAGGAGCATATTGTATGTAGTGTCACATGCTCCTAGTGACACATGCACACAGTGACATTACATACAATATGCTCCTAGTGACACATGCCAGTCCCACATGGCACACGGTCTGTCCCTTACATTAGCCTTGGCAGCCTCCAGCAAGCAGGTCCAGTAAATATGAGATGGGGCAGATAGGATGCAGGTTGGAGCGCAGAGTGTAATTAGGGGCGCCATTCTCGGCGCACTGATGACGGCGCAATGTTCTGCAGCGCTCAAGGGTTTGCGTCCCGTGGCAACCAGAAGTTTGAGATTTAATGAAGCAAGGTCCCACAGGCTTTTTAGATATGGTGTAACCCAAAACCACTTAAAAATCATATAACAAGCGAACCAAAGTCTAGTAAGACAGAACATGGAATTGGAGAACTTCTAGATACCATGTAACAAAGAAAAATAGGGAAGGGGGAGAAAGCGCACCACCACTTCCTAGTGCCGATCAGTTTTATTTTAAATAGTTGTACAAAAGAAATATGAGAAGAAAAAAACAGATGAAATGGTGAAATGATGAATCACTAGGAGGTCCTCTAATAGTTCTTGCTTTTCTGTATATAGCGGGGATGCTTCTTCTAGGTACTCTCATATAGGTAGTCAATATCCACGTAATAGAGTAGGAAATTCTAACTAGGGGTAGTGTCCAAACACAAAGACAACATGGGCATATGGGGTCATTGATGAAAACCCTTTCTCTTATAAACATATAACAAGGGGTTAATAAACCTAAGTACTAATGTTAGTTAGAGAATGCCACACTTTGTCTGTGTATATGAGGAACAAACTCCTCTAGTATTTTCACCACTCTTTTTGACTGTTTCTAAATGAGTGTGCACTATTAATTGCACAAAAACAGTACTATACAATATTATGACATAACATATAAAAAGTCTATACAATAGTCACTAAATCAAACGCGTTTCGACCCCATAAGGGCTTGCAATAATGCAACAAAGTATCACTGGATGAAGCAGCCTACCACATACCAAGATCACACATTGTGGAAACGAATGAGAATACATCTATATACTGGTGTGGATATTATCCTAGAAGAGATTACAAGGAGATTTAAGTCTGTACTCAACTAAGAGACTTTGTAAACATCATTGTACAAGTGGAGACATATGACCTTGGATTATAAGGGTCCTAAAAAGGTATATTTTCCTCAAACTGGAGAACTGAATTATCAAGTTATTTTTTATATAGAAACAACTATTGGATTATTGCACTCTGATATATTGTATTTTGAGATCTATGATATTTCCAAATAGTATTTTTTGCTCTACATTATACATTCACTAGAAATGATATACAGTGACTTGCAAAAGTATTCACCACCCTTGGCATTTTTCATGTTTTGTTGCCTCACAACCTGGCATTACCATGGATTGTTTGAGGATTTGCATCATTTAATTTACAGAACATGCCCACAACTTTGAAGATGTTTTTTTTTATTTATTGTGAAGCAAACAACAAATAGGACAAAATAACAGAAAAAGTCAATGTGCATAACTATTCACCCCCCTAAAGTCAATACTTTGTAGAGTCACCTTTTGCGGCAATCACAGCTCCAAGTCTCTTTGGATAAGTCTCTATGAGCTTGTCATATCTTACCACTGGGATTTTTGCCCATTCCTCCTTGCAAAACTGCTCCAGCTCCTTCAAGTTGGATGGTTTGCAATTGTGAACAGCAATCTTTAAGTCTGACCACATATTTTCTATTGGATTTAGGTCTGGGCTGTGACTAGGCCATTCCAACACATTTACATGTTTCCCCTTAAACCACTCAAGTGTTGCTTTAGCAGTGTGTTTGGGGTCATGGTCCTGCTGGAAGGTGAACCTCCGTCCTAACCTAAAATCACGCAGTGGTACAGGTTTTGCTCAAGAATATCCCTGTATTTAGCACCATCCATCTTTCCCTCAACTCTGACCAGTTTCCCAGTCCCGGCTGCTGAAAAACATCCCCACAGCACGATGCTGCCACCACCATGTTTCACTGTGGGGACGGTGTTCTTCGTGTGATGTGATGTGTTGGGTTTGCGTTAGACATTGTGTTTTCTTTGATGGATGAAAAGTTACATTTTAGTCTCATTAGACCAGAGCATCTTCCTCCTTACATTTTGGGAGTCTCCCACATGACTTTGCTATTGTGCCATGCTCTTTCCATTTGGTTATGATAGATTTGATGGTGCTCCTGGGGATTTGGATATTTTTTTATAACCTAACCCTGACTTGTACTTGTCAACAACATTGTCCCTTACTTGTTTGGAGAGTTCCTTGGTCTTCATGGCAGTGTTTGGTTAGTGGTGCCTCTTGCTTAGGTGTTGCAGCCTCTGGGGTCTTTCAAAGGTGTGTATATGTAATGACAGATCATGTGACCCTTAGATTGCACACAGGTGGACATCATGTCACTAATTATGTGACTTCTGAAGGTAATTGGTTGCACCAGAGCTTTTTTATGGGCTTCATAACAAAGGGGGTGAATACATACGCACATGACAATTTTCGTTTTTCTATTTCTAACAAATAGCTTTATGTATATATTTTTCTCATTTCATTTTACCAACTTAGACTATTGTGTTCTAAACCATCACATATAATTCATATTAACAAAACATTGAACAAAATAGGTAAAACGTCAAGGGGGTGAATACTTTTGCAAGGCACTGTATACAGACAAATAAGACCCTTATAGACATGTGACAAGATAAACAAAGACAACAGAGACTTAATGAAGACCTGAAGGTCTATTTAAGATTTACCAAGCAGCCTTTGACACTTCTCTCCATGCAGCCATGTATGACATACAAACATCACACTTCTTCTTTTGCTGTTATTGTTTCCGGGACCGATACACTTGACAGGGTCCCTATTTTGTTCTGTAATAAGCCATTGTTGGTAAGGGTTTACTGAATTAGTTCAACAGTAACAACCTTGTAGCTAACAGAGAAGAGCTAAAACAAGAGAACACACACTGAACTTAGAATAAAGAACACAGAGAATCAACTCCCATCAGTAACCAATTGTTCTTAGTTTTTTCCAAGACATTTCTTGACGAGTCATAATAAGAAATATGTTTAACTTTTGTTAAAATATATTTAAATTGGACATGGAAATCAACATTCCTTGCATCCCCTGTCAATTGATTCCCTTCTTTACTCCCTATTCTTCACTGTCCCTCTCAACTCTCCTCTCCTACCCATGATCCTCTTTATCTGCCTCTCCGTTACCCCTGTCCTTCCTTTCTCCTGAGCATCGCCATTCCTCACCATTCTTCTCCACTGGCCTTTCCTCTAACTCTTCTTTCTGTACTGGATTCTCCGATCTCACCTCTTCTCTAATTACCCTCTCTCTCACTAAAAGTTCACCAATCCCCCTTCTCTCCTCTGGCTCCTTCTGTCTTTGAATTCAGTTTTTTTTTTTTTCCGAAAACAGAAGGGTATGAGGGTTTAAATACAATGGAACTGGCACCAACATGAGAGATCATCTAAGGTAAAAAGTATATACAAATCTCTAGTACGCCCTCATTTGGAATATGGAGTACAATTTTGGGCACCACTTCATAAAAAGGACATTTTAGAGCTGGAAAAGGTACAGAGAAGGGCAACAAAACTAATAAGGGAAATGGAGGGGCTAAGTTATGAAGAAAGACTAACCAAATTACATTTATTTCCCTATAGAAAAAAGGCATCTAAGAGGAGATATAATATATAAATATATCAACACAAGGCTTTGTCTGGTGAACTATTTGTGCCAAGAGGTCATCCCTTGAGGTTAGAAGTAAAAATATTCCACCTTAAAAGAAAGAAAATTATTCTTCACAGTAAGGGTGGTTAATCTGTGGAGTTCCCTAGCAAAGGAGATGGATATATTTTTGAGAAAAAAATAATTAATGGAGTATTGATTTACGCAGAAATCCGATCGCCAGTATCTGGGGTGATGAAGGAACTTTATTTTTTTTCCATTTTGAGACAATTGGCAAAGATTCATTGTTTCGTCTGGATCAATTAATCAGAGGAGATCGAAAAAGGTTGAACTTGATGGACTAAAAGTCTTTTTTCAACCTCAATTACTATGTAACTATGTGTGAATAGTGCAGACTGGTGAATTTTATTTATGAAAAAGATTTCCAGGAAGTCTTATTTTCGTCATTTACTTGGTCTAGTTTAATATTGTGTTAAAACATTTTTTATTTGCATTGACCGAGCCCCTTAACTGACCCTAGGAACGGTAAAATACTAGGAAGACCCCTCACACAATGTATATCACATATGTCAGTCAATGCCCTATTGGCCACAAGAAGTACGTTGTGACTACACATCCCATGATGCCTTCCTGTACAAATTGACACTGATTGATACAATGGATTAGCTGCCTGTGATTGGCCAAAACCAATTATGAATTTTCTGCTAATTTTAGCAGGGATTTTTAGGGGTGCTAACTCCAAAAATCAACTGACTGCCTTTAAAGCAAGTTTACTAGTATAGTGCATATGGGATCTGTACTAGTACCGGTTTGGTTTGTTGATTTATTAGTGCTCTATTACTCCTTTGTCTTCAAGGGAAAGGAAATTGAGGGATCGCTAAATTAAATAAATTATATTTAATAATTTAAATATGATATTATATATATTTCCATTATTTTGGGGATGAAACGCCTCCCGTTTATTTCAAACTGTGGCAAGATGTGTAGCATATTTTCCTGCAATTATCTCATTACTGCACATCTTTAATGGCAGACTGGACAAATCTGCTGCACACTGAACTGAAAGGTTACTTATACAGATCTTTAAATGTGGACCAATACAGAGGCCCTTTAGTAAATTAGACATAATTCAAAAGGAAAAATGGTAAATAGTGCATGGTCTAAAAACAAAACATTCCCTGCACACTTTCTACTGGTCGCAGATGTACTAACCAATCTATCAGAAACATTCCAAAACAGTCTGTGGTTGGCTTGTAAATCTAGGACCAATAGAAATAGTGTGCATGAGCTGCTGGGGGCAGAACTTTGCAGGGGCTAATTGATGCGTTTTAGTGAGCAAAACCAAAGCTTTTATGCAGTTGTTAACAATATGATGTTTGGGTATTTTTGAAAACTGTTTATGAATACAGGAATCCATGTTGTGTTTGTTACGGCACAACCTGAGAGTTGGATGATGGGTGTGTCTGTGCAGGGAGAAGAGGAGAAGGCAAAAGTCCAGAGTTTTTGTTTGACAACTTGATAAGCGGTCCAGAAGCAGATTCCTTGGATCAAAGGAAGGGAGCACAGCTCACACACACCACCAAAGTATCATGGATACCTCCAGGGTCCTGTAGAGGAAATGGCAACCCACTCCAGTATCTCCGACATGAATACCAAGTGGATCAGCACGGTGTGATGCGGTTCATGAGGTCACAGAGAGTCAGACACAACTGAATGACGCAAACACACACAATGCCATGTCCTATGTGTATATATGCTGCTCTATACCCATTGCATCTGGTGCATTCATAACCCCTAGATATTTGTGTGTGGTGGTCCCTCATTTTGTGGTTTTATCTTTCCATTTCAGCACATTTCTTCGATTCATAGTTAACCCTTCCCTCTCCCCGGACGTGGTACTCACGTGGCATTATGCCCTGGCTGACCAGCTCCTCCCGTGTCCTTCTCTGCTGGAGTTTGAGCTGCAGGACTGTGGAAGACAGAAACACATAGAGAGATCAGCACAGGAGAAAGAGGAGGGGGCTGAGATAGCAGAAGTGGCTTAGTGCACTTTTGCAGTTTCCGCCTCTGTGGGTGCTGGAGGAAGTTGCGATCGGTCTTGTGTAGCTAGATAATACAACACACACAATTAATTTATACACACACTTATCTCCCCCCAGCAGTCTGTGGATGTGGCCGTGGGCCTGATAGATTTCTTAGGAACCCCCTGAGCAGTCTGTGTAAGGAGTTAACCATTTATATACCATGGCTGCCTGTAACACCTGCATCCTAATATACCTCCGGCACCAAAAAGGAGATGAACATTAAAGGCCAAGTTCCACCTTAAGTTCCTTTTCAATAAAGAGCAGACTCTGAAGAACTTGCCTACTGTTTCACCATATTATTGGAGTGTGGAAGCTGTCAATTTAAGTTTCTTGTAATCTTATGTCGGTGCTGTTGGGAAAAGCTCTATGCACGTTCAGTCTTAAGAGCCCTCCATTCTTTTTGTATTTTAAGTAACCCCTGTATAAGCACTATGAAATATGTGGATGCTCTACAAATAAGGATAATAATAATAATATTACCATATAGACCAATCTGCAGTATGGCTGCCGCCACTTAAAGCAACTGATTCTTTCAATGAGAAATACAATGATTCTGCATGTAATATCTCCCTACTAGATGACCACACATTCACACCTTTAGCAGATCTCCTTCATGGTGTCCCTCTGTGACCCCATGTACCCGAGTGCACAGTGGGCATGCAGGGTGAAGATAGTGACAAAGGAAGTGGACCCTGCTGTTGCTGGAGTCCTATACCAGCCATAAGAAAAGTGCAATGGTAACTAATGTAATAGGAAGCAGAAGTGTGAGCGGGAACAAGGCGACACAAACAGGAACTAAGTCAGATAAGTCCTTGCCAAGGGGAGGGTCTGTGAGTACAAACAGGTAGCTCATATAGGCAGGGTGAGACTAATATACCATAGGAACTGCAGAGCTACACTATAATATGGGACTACGCACTCCACATCTAACGGGCTTATGGGATATAGATAGATGGTTACAGCTTGTTGGAAATCTTCCATAAAGATTGCTGTTATATGAACGAGTACACTGACAGAAGCTGCCATATACAAGTGGAACAGCTTTAGCACTTGTCTTTTATTGCTGTTGGATAATGTGAGCCGATAACAACAACTCTGCTGCAGTTTGATTGGCTCTTGACCTGACTCTTGTATTTTAAGTGTCAGTGACAAAAACAAAACTTAAAATGATAGCCCCCTGGAGGGGTTATCAGCAAAAAAAGGAGAGTAACTAGCAACATTTTGCCAAATAAGGATTATTATAGGATGAAAAAACATAATCATTATATGTACGGTGGAGGCTTCTATCGCTCGGTTGCCCACCATAAATTAACTGGTTGTTGTGGTAAACTACCTCCCCACAAAATCTACTACACAAGCTAGGACCGTCCACACGCTGATGAGAGGCGGTACATGGGTGGGATTCCTAGCTTGTGTATAATGCATCCCGAGCTTTGCTCAAAGCTGTACAATACAGCAGGCATATGCTTAAAAGGAGCCATGTTTACAAGAGAGAAGCCTTTGTTCGTACATTTCCATGTCTCTGCCCAAGTTCCCAGAATGCCGTGCAATAACTGTATTTCTCAGAATTCTGAGCAGGAAATATGTTTTATAATTTGTTTTAGAGGGCCGCAAAAGCATGCCTAACAATGTAAACGTTCCGAACATTCGTAAGATCTACAACTATTATAGTTATTTATATATATATATATATATATATATATATATATATATATATATATATATATATATATATATATATATATATATCGCTCTTTTGCCCACCATATTATAAATGATTGTTGTGGTGAACTACCTACTCATAATTTCCACAACACAGGCTGAGATCCCGCTCCATGCTGATGATAGCCAGTAAGACTGAAACAGCTGTACATGGATTGGATACTCAGCCTGTGTTTATTCCAACACTGGCTTTGCATTAAAGCTGTGTAATACAGCATGCATAAGCTTAAAGGAAGCCATGTTTGATAATGGCTATGGATTGAAGAGAGGCATTTGTGGGCACATTTGCATGTCCCAGCTTAGCTTCCCAGAATGCAGTGTAATAACTGATTTTCTTGGATCTCTGAGCTGGAAGCAGGTTTTTTTTAACTTGTTTTAGACATTCAAATGTGAACACAGATGTACTACTTATTAACTATATATATATATATATATATATATATATATATATATATATATATATATATATAGAGAGAGAGAGAGAGAGAGAGAGAGAGAGAGAGAGAGAGAGAAAATAAATAAATAAAATAGATCTGTCAAATAGGAAAAAATGTAAGAAATCTAGCTTTGTCAAAGGCTTTAGCTATTTCTCAGTATAGCTAAAGCCTTTGACAAAGCCACACCTGTGGTGAAACGGCCATCAGGCTATGCATTTTTTGGCTCATATTGTCCACATCCTTTTTAGTATAAGCGGATAACCACTTGTGAGGTCCCCTAATTTAGGCATGGGGGTTTATGACTATAATGACTCTTTTGTTTGTTAAAGCCTATAAGTGTGTCCATGATAGTAATCATAGGTTTGGATGATGAGCCTGTTTGGTTTATTATTATGATGTTATTTTTATTATTAGAGTGATCTATTTTGTTTGTGTGGGTATATTTTTATACCCAATATGTATTGAGGTTCTATTTTTCTTACCTATCTATTATAGCAGGGGTGTCCAAACTCGGTCCTGGAGGGCCACACACATGCCTGGATTTGATGATATCCCTGCTGTGCACAGGTGAGTCAATCACTGCTTCAGTCATCCTGATTGACTAACCTGTGCACAGAAAGGATATCATCAAATCCAGGCCTGGGTGCGGCCCTGAAGGACCAAGTTTGATCACCCCTGTATTATAGAGATCTAATTTATTAGGAGCATCTCTATGATAGCCCCTATATAAGGAGGACCCAATGGGGTTATATGCCTGCTCTCCTTGCTTTCCCTTTTTTTGAGAATCTCTTCCTGATATTCTAGTTGGTTTACTCTATTTTATAGGTGGCCTAGATTTGTTAGAACAGGTAATTAAAAAATAAAATTTGTTTTCCATAACCCCAGAGATGCTTACAAAAGGCACCTACCAATTGGTACCTACCAATGGAAACACTGCATTTAGGTATGGATTTTCACCCTTTACTAACCTTCAAGCCAACAAAAGTACAATGCAGAGATCCACAGAACAATGTCTGGGCTGCTCTTTTATTCCTTGTGCAGGGGAAAAACAAGACTACACATCCCATGATGCCTTCCTGCACAATCTGCTATCACATATTGATACAATGTATCAGCTGCCTATGACTGGCCAAAATGAATTGTGAATTACAACAGGGATTTAGGGTACGTTTAATCATGTTTATTTTGGTATTTTTTCATACACTGCTGATTCTCCTCTATCAGATGAATCCATAATCCAGGAAAAACTTAAATATGTCTTTAATTAGTTACATTCTTCACAAACATACAGTTTTTCTTCAACTACAAGTATCCTTAAAGCTCAGCACTAGGAAAACTAATAAGAAGAGCCATAGGGAAATTCCAGAGTGGCCATAAAACCTCATAAGAAAGACTTAGGGTAAATAACAAGAGCGGAAGATAAAAGTGAGTCTATGGCAGTGTGGGCGTGATATTGTCATTACCTTCTGCTACAGTCGTGCACATAAAATCATATCTGAGCTTGATCTTATCAGGCTACAGACGCAGGGTGTGTACAAACAACTCCAGGAATCGCACGTTTGTATCAAACCACATACACCGGAAAGAACTCATCGAGACCCTTGTACTAACAAAGTGCCATCTGACTCGCTCTTAGTATCGTATAGGTGCGTCCATTATGGGTCACTGTATATAGCCAGGTCTTGGGGCTCTCAAGCAGTTAACACTCAGATCTCAGCACATTACTCCATCCCAAAGGAAGCCAGTTTCTAAATATCCAAAAATAAGCGTCATGACGGCTCATCATGTAAACACACAGCACCCCCGAGATACGGATAAAAATATCTTTCTATTAAACATTCAGCCGTGCCAAGGACTCTCCCCCTCACTTGGAGGAACCCCTTTCTGGATAGCCATTCAGTACAACTACATAATATTCCTATACTAGCATGGCATAGTGATGGATATACACACAATATCTAATACGTAGAAGCCACAGAAAAAAAGAGAGGGACAGCAGAGAGAAAGACAGACACAGGACATAGGGAGAGAGAGGACAGAGAGACAGGAGATCGAGAGGAGGGGGGGGGGTGGGGGAAAGACAGACAGACATAGGACATAGGGAGAGAGAGGACAGAGAGACAGGAGAGCGAGAGGAGGGGGGGGGGGGGAGAGGGAAAGACAGACAGACACAGGACATAGGGAGAGAGAGGAGAGGAGGGGAGGGGGAGGGAGAGAGATAGAACGAAAGAGAGAGAGAGATAGAACGAAAGAGAGAGAGAGAGAGAGAGGACGAAAGAGAGAGAGAGGACGAAAGAGAGAGAGAGGACGAAAGAGAGAGAGAGGACGAAAGAGAGAGAGAGGACGAAAGAGAGAGAGAGGACGAAAGAGAGAGAGAGGACGAAAGAGAGAGAGAGGACGAAAGAGAGAGAGATAGAACGAAAGAGAGAGAGAGAGAGAGAGGGGACAAAAGAGAGAGAGAGGACGAAAGAGAGAGAGAGGACGAAAGAGAGAGAGAGGACGAAAGAGAGAGAGATAGAACGAAAGAGAGAGAGATAGAACGAAAGAGAGAGAGAGAGAGAGGGGACAAAAGAGAGAGAGAGGACGAAAGAGAGAGAGAGGACGAAAGAGAGAGAGAGAGAGAGGACGAAAGAGAGAGAGAGAGAGGACGAAAGAGAGAGAGAGAGAACGAAAGAGAGAGAGAGAGAACGAAAGAGAGAGCGAGAGAGAACGAAAGAGAGAGAGAGAACACGAAAGAGAGAGAGAGAACACGAAAGAGAGAGAGAACACGAAAGAGAGAGAGAGAGAGAGAGAACGAGAGAGGATCAGTACAGCTAAAGAAAAATAACTTGTTTGTCGAGCATCTATTAAACTAACTATGTTAGCAGCTGTATAAGCCGGGGCATAAAGCATTTTTTTTTTAATCAGAAGTTTTGAAGATGGTTTAAGTACAGGAATCCATTTTGTGTTTGTTACATCACATCATGACAGCTGGATGATGGAGGAGTGTTTTTGTAGTTATCAGTGACGGGATGGGATTGGGAAGAAGGGGACAGGAATAAGTCCTGAGCCTTTATTTGATAACGGGATAAGATGGAAATTGACACTGCAACCCTCCGCCCTCACTGGCCCAGAAGCGGACTCCTTGCTTTAGGAAATGCAACTACAGCCCGCCAGAAATATAAACACCCTCTTGCACACAGACACTAAGTTCCACTAAAGTATTATTACTATGACCATTTGTAATGTGTTGGCACGTTCTATATAGAGCGCTATACACAGGATACATAAGAATACAATTGTAACTATATACCAGAGACTGTAGACTGTTGTCTTTCAGCCAACGACCTAAAGTACACAGTGCTTTTATACAAAGGTTATATAAAGGCATATGTGAGAAGGGAAATGACCTCATTTTACACAAGGAAACCGAAGATTTTATGATATAATAAACATAAAACAAACATAGTACGTTCATACAAGGATTACAAAGGACACTTGTGGTGCAGGAAGACATAGGACACATGATTTTGTTGTTCTGTTGTGTCACATCTTTTTGTTCATGGTCATGCTGATCCGCTTGGTATTCATGGCAGAGATAATGGAGTGGCTTGCCAGTTCCTTCTCCAGTGGACATACAGCTCTTGGTTTTCCTATGTGGTCTTCCATCCAAGGGTGGTGTGACCTCTTGGTTCCCTGACTGGAACTGAACCCAGGTTACAGCGGTGAACACACAGGATCCTAACCACTAGATCACCAGGGAACCCAGGACACATGTACAATTTGTATGATTGAAGGTATAGGAGGTTTCTGTATTCAACCTTCTGGATTGCTCCTTGTCGTGGTGAAGGGGCTTGTGTATATCCAGTAGCGTCCTGAGTGGACAACACTACTAAGCAACTGCACGTTCTCCGGTAGCGTCCTGCGTGGACAACACTACTTAGCAACTGCACGTTCTCAGGTAGCGTCCTGCGTGGACAACACTACTAAGCAACTGCACGTTCTCCGGTAGCGTCCTGCGTGGACAACACTACTAAGCAACTGCACGTTCTCCGGTAGCGTCCTGCGTGGACAACACTACTAAGCAACTGCACGTTCTCCGGTAGCGTCCTGCGTGGATAACACTACTAAGCAACTGCACGTTCTCCGGTAGCGTCCTGCGTGGACAACACTACTTAGCAACTGCACGTTCTCCGGTAGCGTCCTGAGTGGACAACACTACTAAGCAACTGCACGTTCTCCGGTAGCGTCCTGCGTGGACAACACTACTAAGCAACTGCACGTTCTCCGGTAGCGTCCTGCGTGGACAACACTACTAAGCAACTGCACGTTCTCCGGTAGCGTCCTGCGTGGACAACACTACTAAGCAACTGCACGTTCTCCGGTAGCATCCTGAGTGGACAACACTACTAAGCAACTGCACGTTCTCCGGTAGCGTCCTGCGTGGACAACACTACTAAGCAACTGCACGTTCTCCGGTAGCGTCCTGCGTGGACAACACTACTTAGCAACTGCACGTTCTCCGGTAGCGTCCTGCGTGGACAACACTACTAAGCAACTGCACGTTCTCCGGTAGCGTCCTGCGTGGACAACACTACTAAGCAACTGCACGTTCTCAGGTAGCGTCCTGCGTGGACAACACTACTAAGCAACTGCACGTTCTCCGGTAGCGTCCTGCGTGGACAACACTACTAAGCAACTGCACGTTCTCCGGTAGCGTCCTGCGTGGACAACACTACTAAGCAACTGCACGTTCTCCGGTGGCGTCCTGAGTGGACAACACTACTAAGCAACTGCACGTTCTCCGGTAGCGTCCTGCGTGGACAACACTACTAAGCAACTGCACGTTCTCCGGTAGCGTCCTGAGTGGACAACACTACTAAGCAACTGCACGTTCTCCGGTAGCGTCCTGCGTGGACAACACTACTAAGCAACTGCACGTTCTCCGGTAGCGTCCTGCGTGGACAACACTACTTAGCAACTGCACGTTCTCCGGTAGCGTCCTGCGTGGACAACACTACTAAGCAACTGCACGTTCTCCGGTAGCGTCCTGCGTGGACAACACTACTTAGCAACTGCACGTTCTCCGGTAGCGGCCTGCGTGGACAACACTACTAAGCAACTGCACGTTCTCAGGTAGCGTCCTGCGTGGACAACACTACTAAGCAACTGCACGTTCTCCGGTAGCGTCCTGCGTGGACAACACTACTAAGCAACTGCACGTTCTCCGGTAGCGTCCTGCGTGGACAACACTACTAAGCAACTGCACGTTCTCCGGTAGCGTCCTGCGTGGACAACACTACTTAGCAACTGCACGTTCTCCGGTAGCGTCCTGCGTGGACAACACTACTAAGCAACTGCACGTTCTCCGGTAGCGTCCTGCGTGGACAACACTACTTAGCAACTGCACGTTCTCAGGTAGCGTCCTGCGTGGACAACACTACTAAGCAACTGCACGTTCTCCGGTAGCGTCCTGCGTGGACAACACTACTAAGCAACTGCACGTTCTCCGGTAGCGTCCTGCGTGGACAACACTACTTAGCAACTGCACGTTCTCCGGTAGCGTCCTGAGTGGACAACACTACTAAGCAACTGCACGTTCTCCGGTAGCGTCCTGCGTGGACAACACTACTAAGCAACTGCACGTTCTCCGGTAGCGTCCTGCGTGGACAACACTACTTAGCAACTGCACGTTCTCCGGTAGCGTCCTGCGTGGACAACACTACTTAGCAACTGCACGTTCTCCGTTAGCGTCCTGCGTGGACAACACTACTTAGCAACTGCACGTTCTCCGGTAGCGTCCTGCGTGGACAACACTACTTAGCAACTGCACGTTCTCAGGTAGCGTCCTGCGTGGACAACACTACTAAGCAACTGCACGTTCTCCGGTAGCGTCCTGCGTGGACAACACTACTTAGCAACTGCACGTTCTCCGGTAGCGTCCTGCGTGGACAACACTACTAAGCAACTGCACGTTCTCAGGTAGCGTCCTGCGTGGACAACACTACTAAGCAACTCCACGTTCTCCGGTAGCGTCCTGCGTGGACAACACTACTAAGCAACTGCACGTTCTCCGGTAGCGTCCTGCGTGGACAACACTACTTAGCAACTGCACGTTCTCCGGTAGCGTCCTGCGTGGACAACACTACTAAGCAACTGCACGTTCTCCGGTAGCGTCCTGCGTGGACAACACTACTTAGCAACTGCACGTTCTCAGGTAGCGTCCTGCGTGGACAACACTACTAAGCAACTGCACGTTCTCCAGTAGCGTCCTGCGTGGACAACACTACTAAGCAACTGCACGTTCTCAGGTAGCGTCCTGCGTGGACAACACTACTTAGCAACTGCACGTTCTCCGGTAGCGTCCTGCGTGGACAACACTACTAAGCAACTGCACGTTCTCAGGTAGCGTCCTGCGTGGACAACACTACTAAGCAACTGCACGTTCTCAGGTAGCGTCCTGCGTGGACAACACTACTTAGCAACTGCACGTTCTCCGGTAGCGTCCTGCGTGGACAACACTACTTAGCAACTGCACGTTCTCCGGTAGCGTCCTGCGTGGACAACACTACTTAGCAACTGCACGTTCTCAGGTAGCGTCCTGCGTGGACAACACTACTTAGCAGCTGCACGTTCTCCGGTAGCGTCCTGCGTGGACAACACTACTTAGCAACTGCACGTTCTCCGGTAGCGTCCTGCGTGGACAACACTACTTAGCAACTGCACGTTCTCCGGTAGCGTCCTGCGTGGACAACACTACTAAGCAACTGCACGTTCTCCGGTAGCGTCCTGCGTGGACAACACTACTAAGCAACTGCACGTTCTCCGGTAGCGTCCTGCGTGGACAACACTACTAAGCAACTGCACGTTCTCAGGTAGCGTCCTGCGTGGACAACACTACTAAGCAACTGCACGTTCTCAGGTAGCGTCCTGCGTGGACAACACTACTAAGCAACTGCACGTTCTCCGGTAGCGCCCTGCGTGGACAACACTACTAAGCAACTGCACGTGGAAGCTCTCTGTGGACCATGGCTTTTGCTGTGGGATGCAACTAAGAAAATTTCAGGAAAGACCAACTAGAGCAGCTGAACTTTATTTGGGGTTAATCAGAGGCACTTTAAATGATGGCAGATGTATGCTGACTCCTATTTAACACGATTTGGAATGTGATTGCTTAATTCTGAACACAGCTACATCCCCAGTTATAAGACTGTGTGCAGACTTATGCAACCACATTATTTTTATTTATTTTTTTCTTACCTCCACCTAAAATATTTCAGTTTGTTTTTCAATTGAGTTGTACAGTTTATAGGTCACATTAAAAGGTGGAAAAAGTTTTAAAATGATTTATCTTTGTCTCATTTTTTTACAGGACAGAAACCTGACACTTTAACAGGGGGGTGTAGACTTTTTATATCCACTGTATGTATGTATGTATATGTATATATATATATATATATATATATATATATATATATATATATTCCCAGCTCGGCTTCCCAGAGTGCAGTGTAATAACTGTTTTTCTCTGTATTCTGAGCTGGAAGCAGGTTTTTTTTTTTTAACTTGTTTTAGACATTCAAATGTGAACACAGATGTATATATAACAGTACATCTGTGTTCACATTTGAATGTCTAAAACAAGTTTAAAAACAAGACAAGAAACATCTAAAAACTTAGGAGTTGCAAAGTGGCCACATATATAGTTGTCAGCAGTACAGGTTGGCAAAAGTTGTTGCAAGGCGCTCTTTGCGCTGCCGATGAGCGCCATAGGCGCTCATCCCTACGACGGGACTTACAAAGCAAAATTTACGGACTTAGCATCCACAAATATGAGCCGCAGGACTTAGAAAAAAAACCATTACAAGCTTGCAGAAATGCAACCTTAGCGCTCGAACCCCGCGCACATGAAAACATTAAAAACACAATAAATACACACAATAAATACATAAAACGCTTACCCACAGCAGGGGGGGGGGGGGGGGGGCACCCACGGCCTCTGCAAGCGAAGTTACACCTCAATTTAAGTCGAAATAAAAGAGTTTAGACACCCGAAAATCCCCTAAGCAAGAGAAAAAATGGCCGCCAAAGAAAACGAGGCTACAGGACCCTTAAGACGCAAAACACCACGAAACACATACAGATTTTCCGAAAAAGACGGACGCGATCCAACAACAAGCACGCCAAATCAGCCACATACGCGTACTACACATTAGGCGCTATTTTACAACACTAACTTACACAATGCGGAAGTACACAGCTACCCAAAATGATTTGGCTCACGCACGCACACTATTTACACTACACACTGCACACATTACTGACACTTACACCTCAGCTCCACAACAGTGCAAACCGACATTGTATGCTGCAGCAACATCAAAACAGATTGTCAGCTCTTCAACACAATGCTTCCTGCATATATTACTTACAAATAGGTAAAGTATATTCATTTATTAATAATTTCATTAGCATTAAAAAAAACGACAGCCAACGCTGCTCATAGCACACAAACAACCAACAGCCTCGCAATGAGCGCCAAAAGCGCTCAGCGCGAGGCTCGCAATGAGCGCTGAAGGATCTCGGAACACCAACAAAATTAATGTCTCAACCAAACACCATTACCTGCCTTAAAATCTTATTGCCGTCATTTTTTTATATACACTAGAGACTTGTCCGTCAAAAAATTACGGAAATAAGATTGTAAGGCCGGTAAATTTTGTTGGTGTTCCAAGATGCTTCGGCGCTCATTGCGAGCCTCGCGCCTTTGGCGCTCATTGAGAGGCTGTTGGTTGTTTGTGTGCTATGAGCATTGTTTTTTTTTGCTAATGCTAATGAAATCCTTAATAAATGAATACATCAATATACTTTACCTATTTTGAAGTAATATATGCAGGAAGCATTGTGCAGAAGAGCTGGCAATCTGTTTTGATGTTTCTGCAGCATACAATGTGTGTTTTGAGGGCTGTGGAGCTGCTGTGTGTCAGCAATGTGTGCAGTGTGTAGTGTAAATAGTGTGCGTGCGTGAGCCAAATCAGTTAGGGTAGCTGTGTACTTCCGCATTGTGTAAGTTAGTGTTGTAAAATGGAGCCTAATGTGTAGTACGCGTATGTGGCTGATTTGGCGTGCTTGTTGTTGGATCGCGTCCGTCTTTTTCGGACTGTGCTGTGGGTAAGCTTTTTATGTATTTGTTTAGTGTATTTATTGTGTTTTTAATGTTTTTATGTTCGCAGGTTTCGGGCGGTAAGGTCGTATTTTTGCGAGGTCGTAATGTTTTTTTTCTAAGTTCTGCGTCTCGTATTTGTTTCTCGTATGTCCATAAATTTTGCGCTGAAGGCGCTCAGTGCAGGGCTCGCGATGAGGACTTAGGAACGAAGAACCACGCAACTGAAAAGATCACCAAAAAATGTCAAATAAATAAAAAAAAATACCTTACACACTCACACACAGCACAGGGGGAGAGCCAGGGAGCCTGTGAATGGGGTTGCAAGTTAATTTGGGGAATAGTTGCAGTTTTTTCACAATCAAAAATCGTCTAAGCAAGAAATGAAATAAAAATGTTGGCCGAAAAAAAAAAAAAAAATTAAGTCTGAAGGAAGTACAACTTAACCCAAGGCCCCTAAACTACACGGGTGGAAAGGCTTGTGATGAGCGCCAAAGGTACTCAAGTGCGAGGCCTATAAAGTACATGATGAGTGCAGAAGGTGCTCATCGTGGGGCTTGCGATGAGCACTGAAGGTAATCATTGCAAACCAGGAAAGTTGGAGTACACGAGGGGAGAGGCGCTCATTGTGAGCCACGCGATGAGCGTAGAATGCACTCAGCTCGGGGCTCGCAATGAGCGCCGCAGGTGCTCAGATGGGGAAAATGCTCACATTGTGTGGCAAACAGCATTGCTAGGTTTACAATTTTATATCATTTTTGACGGGCAATTTCCTAGTATATATATATATATATATATATATATATATATATATATATATATATCCCACTTTAGCACCTTTATATATTACATCCATTTCTACAGGACAGAAAGACATACAACCTCCAAGGACCCAATAAATGCATTTGGCTAAAAGGAGAAAAACATACAAAAACCATAGCAATGGTTCTGCTGACCCCTAGTTTTGGTACGGTATGCTCATGACATATTTATCTAGTAAGAAGTAGTAGTAAATATTTTAGGAAGGATATCCTAAGTGTTATTTATTGACTGGATGTGAACTGATCATTTTCATATTCCAGGACTGTATGGTTTACTTGTATGTTATTTACACACATATATATATATATATATATATATATATATATATATATATATACATATATATATTATAGTACAAATAAAAAATAAATCATCATCATAAGATTTGAAACCAAGTCAATTTGGCGAGGTATGATCAGAAGAAAATCTGCACACGGCCACAAATATCTTGGTAAACACTACCTGGGCACACCCACCCATCTGGAGATCCATGGATGTACCAGGTAACCTGAAGGAATTCTCTAGGAACTTACCAGAATGGATGGCCAACACCGGCTCTGTGTCCAGCAAGGTCATTGCACCTCCAGGTATGAGTAATCCCAAAAATAAAGACCAGGAAAAGCAATCCTTCCTTATACGTTACATTCCCAGACGTATCCGGTCATTCTTGGGGCTGGTACATATAAACATTGCTTTCAAAAGGATTAATTCAGTTCTTGAACTAGGCTACCGTCCATAAAAATAAAAATGCAGACTCCTCAAAATAGATTAAAAAGTTTTCTAAAACTTTTATAGTGAGTTTCTGAAATCCGTTTATGAAAATGGCAGTTTTAAGATTTAAAAAATAAAATATGAAAATATATAAAAACATGTAGTTATTATTTTTAAAAAAAAGGCTGTAAAAACTAAAAAGTTAACTTTATTAACTTAGCTTAATTAGTCTTACAGCTGGCTCCATCCTGGGAATGTTACGGACAGAGAGCTGGGAAGGGAGAGCTGCGTGTCTGAGCCGGTAAACACACCCTGCCCGGGACAGGAGAAGAGAGGGAGGGACAAGGCAGGGAGGAGGAAGGCAGGGAGGAGGAGAAGGAAAGAAAAGGGGGAGGAGGGAAAGGAGAGAGGATGGGACTGAAAGCAGGGAGGTCACATGCAGTGGGGAAAGGAAGGAGAGAGGGGATGAAGCAGAATGGCTGACAGCAAAAGAAACAGAGTGAGAGAGATTGGGGAGATAAAGAATGGTAGGGAGCAAGAGGAGAAATACATAGAACGGAGAATGGCCTAAAACAAGGGAAAAAAGAGAAAGAGGGAGAGAATGGGGGGGTGGGGGGAGATGCAGAGAATGGGGGGGGGGGGGGAGAGATGCAGAGAATGGGGGGGGGAGAGATGCAGAGAATGGGGGGGGGAGAGATGCAGAGAATGGGGGGGGAGAGATGCAGAGAATGGGGGGGGGGAGAGATGCAGAGAATGGGGGGGGAGAGATGCAGAGAATGGGGGGGGGGGAGAGATGCAGAGAATGGGGGGGGAGAGATGCAGAGAATGGGGGGGGGGGCAGGAATGGGGGGGGGGGTGGGGGGGGAGATG
>CM050169.1:60913762-61101262 GCA_027410445.1 Discoglossus pictus
GAGAGAGAGAGAGAGAGAGAGAACGGGGGGGAGAGAGGGAACGGGGGGGGGGTGAGAGAGAACGGGGGGGTGAGAGAGAATGGGCAGGGGGTGAGAGAGAAGGGGGCGTGAGAGAGAACGGGGGGTGTGAGAGAGAGAACGGGGGGGGGGGGGGAGAGAGAGAACGGGGGGGAGAGAGAGAACGGGGGGGCGAGATGAGAGAACGGGGGGGGGGAGAGAGAACGGGGGGGGGGGGGGAGGAGAACGGGGGGGGGGAGAGAGAGAACGGGGGGGGGGGAGAACGGGGGGGGAGAACGGGGGGGGGGGAGAGAGAACGGGGGGGAGAGAGAGACGGGGGGGGTGAGAGAGAACGGGGGGGGGGTGAGAGAGAACGGGGGGGGAGAGAGAACAGGGGGGGGAGAGAACGGGGGGGGGGGGGGGAGAGCGGGGGGGGAGAGAGAACGGGGGGGGGGGAGGAGAGCGGGGGAAGAGAGAGAACGGGGGGAGAGAGAGGCAGAGAATGGGGGGAATAAATGGGGAGAAGAGAGAAACACAGAAAAGGGGAGGCTGAACTCAAATAAAGTATAGAGAATGGAGAAAGAGAATGAGAGAGACTGGTGAGCAGAACAAGAGAATGGGGGATAGACAGAAGATGAGAGAGTTCCATACATAGGGAGCGTTACTCATAGGATTCTCCTAGGGGCACTATATGCGAGCCTTAGCTCCTCCCCATAGGTGAGAGCTCTAATGTTCCTATGTTATTCTACGATACCTCTGCTCCAGGGCTGGAGAGATCTCTTGTGCACATTTTTATTGCAGTTCTTTACATTTTCCAATCACATTAACATAAAGCAGTTAGAGACACCAATTATTTCTATTTTGTAAAAAATATATATAATACAGAAAACAACTTAATAGAGTTAACTTAAAAAACAGAAAAAAAATCAGGTGTGGAGGCGACACGATTATATGTTTTTAGTGACAGAGCTGGATTATTTTGGCTAATGTCTGAAATTCTATTCAAGTCACCATATTTTTTTGAATATTCTGGACCACTGGATGGGTAACATACAAATAGTGACACCCTGAGGGCCCAATACTGTCAGCTGTAGTGTTATCTGTGCCCTGAGAGATAGGACTCTCTGATAACAAGACCACTGTGACCTCTCCCAGATTATACATTCCTGAGGTCCCTTTTGGGATGGAGATTGCACAATAATTGGTGTTTACTGGACATTCTTCACACACTGAGAAGCCTGGGGGCAAAACCTCTGTATTGGGAGAGAAACACAAGGATTGCGTAACTGGAATGTGTTCCATATGCACAGGAGAAGGGGCTTCTGGGTGAGGCCTGGGGTCCGCAGGACCCTCTGTTCAAGGACTGAGCCCTTAACATATCACTGCCATTATTATCTGGGACCCAGCAGGGACTGAGCCCTTGAACATATCACTGCCATTAGTACATTTGTTGTTAGCAGACGGTCACTTCTTTGTTAGGCACAATTTAGACCATCCGTTTATATAGGGATGGCCCGTTCTCCTTGGAGATCCTGTTTTCCTCCCAATACCTTCCTGGGAGGCAGCACATGACTCACACACAATCGGTCATACACACGCATGTAGCCCCGTCCAGGGGGGGGGGGTGTGCAGGACCCAACAGAGCTGCCAAATCTCTCTTGCACAAATTCTCAGGGTTTCGAAATGGACTTGTCTGCAAATCTGAAGACTGCCAGATGTGGGCTCGTAAAGGCACAAACAGCCACAAACCAAGGATTTAGCCAGAAAATAGATTCTACAAACACAGTTTAACTCATTATCCCCACCTATCTCATTGTCCTGAGCACTACTGAAAGGAAGGGAAATATTTAAACTGGGCTAACAATATTTAAGCCTTACCAAGACATCTTTCACTTCCTTTCAGTAGAGCTAAGGTACTGAGAGAAGAAGGCAGGGGTACAGCAATCTAATATCATAACAAAAAAGTAGCAATAGCATTAAAGGGCCACTGTGATGACCAGTATATACATTTTTTTTAATATACTGTATTATGATTAATATAATAATAAAAAAATCACGCTGATATTTGCTTGTTTTTCTGCCATCTTCCGAATGGAGTTCTCTGAACTTTTGCAAACTGTGGTAGGATGTGCAGAAGAACAACTAAGGTTCTGCCAAGAAAGCTATACAATACGCAGGCAGCAGTGGGCTTAAAGTGACAAAGATTTGAAGACTGGAGGAAACGGGCTTCAGCATCTTTTAGATTTCATTGTGTTGCTGTTGTTCAGTCCTTCAGTTGTGTCCGACGCTCAGTGACCATTCGGACACAGCACGCCAGGCACATCTGTCTTTGCTGCTGGTTGTGCTTATTCATATGCTTTTCATGGCAAAAGATACTTGAGTGGGTGCCAGTTCCTTATCCAGTGGACTGTGATTTGTCTGACCTCTATGACCTGCCCATCTTGGGTGACCCTACATGGTATAGCTCACAGCTTCATTGAAGTACACAAGCACATTCACCACGACAATGTAGTGATCCAGAAGGGGTACATATATATATATGCATAGATAACTGACCCATGCCAATAATACCCCACAACTCTCCCATCTATTAGATCTGCCGGTGTCCTACACACCTTTTCCTGACTCCGAGTAGAGTCTCATCACGTATTGCAGTGAAGTTCCTCCGATGCCTCTAAATACACAGTGCTGTCACTTTACCTTTTTACCTGCAGCAAAGGTTGCCGTGTAGGACATAGATATTAAGATTTACAGCAAAATTACTTTGTGTATCTAAGCAGGGGGTTTCCTGGTGGTCCAGTGGTTAGGATTTGGCGCTTTCACCTCTGTGGCCTGGGTTCGATTACGGGCAAGGAACCAAGAAATCACACCACCCTGAAGCCATGCAGGGTTGGGCCCGGCCAGTACTTTGATTGGAGACCACCTAGGAATGTTCTGTGGCCCACTGGGGAAGGAACTGGAAACCCACTCCAGTATCTCGGTCATGAAAGCCAAGTGGGTTAGCATGACCATGGTCATAAAGATGTGCCTGGTGTGTTACGGTCCATGAGGTCACAGCATCCAGTTTTACTTCTCTATATGTATCTGATGAGCAGTTTGGATAACTTCAGTTGCCCTTCAAATCTGTGTCACTGTGCAGCCATTTATCCTTTATCCATATCCCAAACAAGTGAATACAGGATTCGGCAATATGTTTTACTAGCGACTTGCCTGTCAAAAATGATGGCAATAAAATTTGAAAGCCTCTAAAATGCTGTTTGCCACACAATGCAAGGCTCTCCCCTCCTCCAACGTGCAGGCCTTGCGATGAGCGCTATCCTCCCCCCCCCCCCCCCCCCCCCCCTCTACTTTACGGTCCTCGACGCTCATTGCAGGGCGCAGCATGCAGTGTGCACATGCCCGTAACTTTAGCACTCATCGCGGGCCTCGCGATGAGCGCCTTCAGCGCAGGCCACCCCTGTGTCTCTTTTCCCCCTCTCCCTCCCCTGTGTCTTTCCCCTGCCCTGTGTCTCTTTGCCCCCCTCTCCCTCCCCTGTGTCTCTTTGCCCCCCCTACATCCCCTGTGTCTCTTTGACCCCCCCCTACCTCCCCCTGTGTCTCTTTAACCCCCCCTACCTCCCCCTGTGTCTCTGACCCCCTCTACCTCCCCTGTGTCTCTTTGCCCCCTCTCCCTCCCATGTGTCTCTTTGCCCCCTCTCCCTCCTAGCTTTTTACCCCAAGCCCGTAACTCGTAAGCCAGTCAGAGCCTCTTTTACAAGCCTCGCAATGAGCGCCTTTGGCGCGCATTGCATCCCCTCTAGCCTACGGGACTTGTGATGAGCGCCTTTCTAAAAAATAATACACTGCTCTCTACAAACTAGTATATTACCTGAGCATGTACAGGAAGCAAAGACTGGGTCGAAAAACTCCAGATCCTGACTGTATGGCAAAGTACATGCTTGTTCCAATATTCCTTTCTTATGAAAGGTAATTAAAAAGTTATTAATAATAACAACAATTCTAATTCACTGTACTCACACACACGGAGTCCTAGTATAAGCTTCAGTCTCCTGTTATTGAAGACCATCCAACACTCCTCAAGGTTTCTGCAACATATCATACAGTGAACCATAAATGATTAATATAGGTTGAAATTGTAGTGATGACAAGCTGGCACGGGCTCCAGTGGGACCCTATGTTCTCTCTGGCAAGTCTTTGGATACTGCTTCAAACACATGTGGAGTTCTACAAGGCTACTTAAGAATACATACCCCCAGCTACTACCCATATGGTGATGACACCATGCTTTATCTGGCCTTTGCCCCAGCACAAAACATCCAACATCAGGAGATGTACTGAAGACTTCCAAGAGTGGACCAATATAGGCCAATGCTGGAAAAGAGGACCGGTCACGTGATCACTGCTCCACTTGCACATTCACAAACTTGGAACTGTATAAGATCTTGGTCTGACACTAAAACACCAGGTGAAGCATATTCTATCCATCTGAAGAACACAGTATGATAAAATACTGGATATCTTTAAAATCTCCCCACTTTGGTTCATACCAATTGCCTCTGGATAGGACTAGCAGACAAAGCGCTATACTGACTACAACCTCACCCTTGCCCCATAACACCGATTGTCCATGCCCGACAAGGACACCCCTTAACTGGTAATAATACAATACGTTCCCAAGGCCTTCTCCCATTTTGCATAGACATTCCAAGGTGAAGAGAGGAAACATTTTGCCGGCACTTTTGGTGCGTTCTCACTCCTGTCTGTCATTAGTCTCTCTCTCTCTCTCCCTATGTGTGCGCGTGTGTCTCTCTCTCTCTCCCTGTGTGCGCGTGTGTCTCTCTCTCTCTCCCTGTGTGCGCGTGTGTCTCTCTCTCTCTCCCTGTGTGCGCGTGTGTCTCTCTCTCTCTCTCCCTGTGTGCGCGTGTGTCTCTCTCTCTCTCTCCCTGTGTGCGCGTGTGTCTCTCTCTCTCTCTCCCTGTGTGCGCGTGTGTCTCTCTCTCTCTCTCCCTGTGTGCGCGTGTGTCTCTCTCTCTCCCTGTGTGCGCGTGTCTCTCTCTCTCCCTGTGTGCGCGTGTGTCTCTCTCTCTCCCTGTGTGCGCGTGTGTCTCTCTCTCTCCCTGTGTGCGCGTGTGTCTCTCCCTCTCCCTGTGTGCGCGTGTGTCTCTCCCTCTCCCTGTGTGCGCGTGTGTCTCTCTCTCTCCCTGTGTGCGCGTGTGTCTCTCTCTCTCCCTGTGTGCGCGTGTGTCTCTCTCTCTCCCTGTGTGCGCGTGTGTCTCTCTCTCTCCCTGTGTGCGCGTGTGTCTCTCTCTCTCCCTGTGTGCGCGTGTGTCTCTCTCTCCCTGTGTGCGCGTGTGTCTCTCTCTCTCCCTGTGTGCGCGTGTGTCTCTCTCTCTCCCTGTGTGCGCGTGTGTCTCTCTCTCTCTCTCCCTGTGTGCGCGTGTGTCTCTCTCTCTCCCTGTGTGCGCGTGTGTCTCTCTCTCCCTGTGTGCGCGTGTGTCTCTCTCTCTCTCCCTGTGTGCGCGTGTGTCTCTCTCTCTCTCCCTGTGTGCGCGTGTGTCTCTCTCTCTCCCTGTGTGCGCGTGTGTCTCTCTCTCTCCCTGTGTGCGCGTGTGTCTCTCTCTCTCCCTGTGTGCGCGTGTGTCTCTCTCTCTCCCTGTGTGCGCGTGTGTCTCTCTCTCTCCCTGTGTGCGCGTGTGTCTCTCTCTCCCCCTGTGTGCGCGTGTCTCTCTCTCTCTCTCTCCCTATGTGTGTGTGTGTCTCTCTCTCTCCCTGTGTGTGTGTGTCTCTCTCTCTCCCTGTGTGCGCGTGTGTCTCTCTCTCCCTGTGTGCGCGTGTGTCTCTCTCTCTCCCTGTGTGCGCGTGTGTCTCTCTCTCTCCCTGTGTGCGCGTGTGTCTCTCTCTCCCTGTGTGCGCGTGTGTCTCTCTCTCCCTGTGTGCGCGTGTGTCTCTCTCTCTCCCTGTGTGCGCGTGTGTCTCTCTCTCTCTCTCCCTATGTGTGTGTGTGTCTCTCTCTCTCCCTGTGTGCGCGTGTGTCTCTCTCTCCCTGTGTGCGCGTGTGTCTCTCTCTCTCCCTGTGTGCGCGTGTGTCTCTCTCTCTCTCCCTATGTGTGTGTGTGTGTCTCTCTCTCTCCCTGTGTGCACGTGTCTCTCTCTCTCTCCCTGTGTGCGCGTGTGTCTCTCTCTCTCTCTCCCTATGTGCGCGTGTGTCTCTCTCTCTCTCTCCCTATGTGTGTGTGTGTCTCTCTCTCTCCCTGTGTGCGCGTGTGTCTCTCTCTCCCTGTGTGCGCGTGTGTCTCTCTCTCTCCCTGTGTGCGCGTGTGTCTCTCTCTCTCCCTGTGTGCGCGTGTGTCTCTCTCTCTCTCCCTGTGTGCGCGTGTGTCTCTCTCTCTCTCTCCCTGTGTGTGTGTGTGTCTCTCTCTCTCTCCCTGTGTGCGCGTGTGTCTCTCTCTCCCTGTGTGCGCGTGTGTCTCTCTCTCTCCCTGTGTGCGCGTGTGTCTCTCTCTCTCTCTGTGTGTGTGTGTCTCTCTCTCTCCCTGTGTGCGCGTGTGTCTCTCTCTCTCCCTGTGTGCGCGTGTGTCTCTCTCTCTCCCTGTGTGCGCGTGTGTCTCTCTCTCTCCCTGTGTGCGCGTGTGTCTCTCCCTCTCCCTGTGTGCGCGTGTGTCTCTCTCTCCCCCTGTGTGCGCGTGTGTCTCTCTCTCTCCCTGTGTGCGCGTGTGTCTCTCTCTCTCCCTGTGTGCGCGTGTGTCTCTCTCTCTCCCTGTGTGCGCGTGTGTCTCTCTCTCTCCCTGTGTGCGCGTGTGTCTCTCTCTCTCCCTGTGTGCGCGTGTGTCTCTCTCTCTCCCTGTGTGCGCGTGTGTCTCTCTCTCCCTGTGTGCGCGTGTGTCTCTCTCTCTCCCTGTGTGCGCGTGTGTCTCTCTCTCTCCCTGTGTGCGCGTGTGTCTCTCTCTCTCCCTGTGTGCGCGTGTGTCTCTCTCTCTCCCTGTGTGCGCGTGTGTCTCTCTCTCTCCCTGTGTGCGCGTGTGTCTCTCTCTCTCCCTGTGTGCGCGTGTGTCTCTCTCTCTCCCTGTGTGCGAGTCTCTCTCTCTCCCTGTGTGCGCGTGTGTCTCTCTCTCTCCCTGTGTGCGCGTGTGTCTCTCTCTCTCCCTGTGTGCGCGTGTGTCTCTCTCTCTCCCTGTGTGCGCGTGTGTCTCTCTCTCTCCCTGTGTGCGCGTGTGTCTCTCTCTCTCCCTGTGTGCGCGTGTGTCTCTCTCTCTCCCCTGTGTGCGCGTGTGTCTCTCCCTCTCCCTGTGTGCGCTGTGTGTCTCTCTCTCCTGGGGGTCTCTCTCCCTCCCTGTGTGCGCGTGTTGTCCTCTCTCTCTCCCTGTGTGCGCGTGTGTCTCTCTCTCTCCTGTGTGCGCGTGTGTCTCTCTCTCTCCCTGTGTGCGCGTGTCTCTCTCTCTCTCCCTGTGTGCGCGTGTGTCTCTCTCTCTCTCCCCTGTTGTGCGCGTGTGTCTCTCTCTCTCCCTGTGTGCGCGTGTGTCTCTCTCTCTCCCTGTGTGCGCGTGTGTCTCTCTCTCTCTCTCCCTATGTGCGTGTGTGTCTCTCTCTCTCCCTGTGTGCGCGTGTCTCTCTCTCTCCCTGTGTGCGCGTGTGTCTCTCTCTCTCTCCCTGTGTGCGCGTGTCTCTCTCTCTCTCCCTGTGTGCGCGTGTGTCTCTCTCTCTCCCTGTGTGCGCGTGTGTCTCTCTCTCTCCCTGTGTGCGCGTGTGTCTCTCTCTCTCCCTGTGTGCGCGTGTGTCTCTCTCTCTCCCTGTGTGCGCGTGTGTCTCTCTCTCTCCCTGTGTGCGCGTGTGTCTCTCTCTCTCCCTGTGTGCGCGTGTGTCTCTCTCTCTCCCTGTGTGCGCGTGTGTCTCTCTCTCTCCCTGTGTGCGCGTGTGTCTCTCTCTCTCCCTGTGTGCGCGTGTGTCTCTCTCTCTCCCTGTGTGCGCGTGTGTCTCTCTCTCTCCCTGTGTGCGCGTGTGTCTCTCTCTCTCCCTGTGTGCGCGTGTGTCTCTCTCTCTCCCCGTGTGTCTCTCTCTCTCCCTGTGTGCGCGTGTGTCTCTCTCTCTCCCTGTGTGCGCGTGTGTCTCTCTCTCTCCCTGTGTGCGCGTGTGTCTCTCTCTCTCCCTGTGTGCGCGTGTGTCTCTCTCTCTCCCTGTGTGCGCGTGTGTCTCTCTCTCTCCCTGTGTGCGCGTGTGTCTCTCTCTCTCCCTGTGTGCGCGTGTGTCTCTCTCTCTCCCTGTGTGCGCGTGTGTCTCTCTCTCCCTGTGTGCGCGTGTGTGTCTCTCTCTCTCTCCCTGTGTGCGCCTCTCTCTCTCTCCCTGTGTGCGCGTGTGTGTCTCTCTCTCTCTCTCCCTGTGTGCGCGTGTGTGTCTCTCTCTCTCTCTCCCTGTGTGCGCGTGTGTCTCTCTCTCTCCGCGTGCGCGTGTGTCTCTCTCTCTCTCTCTCCCTGTGTGTGCGTGTGTCTCTCTCTCTCCCTGTGAGTGCGTGTGTCTCTCTCTCTCCCTGTGTGCGAGTTCTCTCCCTGTGTGCGAGTCTCTCTCTCTCCCTGTGTGCGAGTCTCTCTCTCTCCCTGTGTGCGCGTGTGTCTCTCTCTCCCTGTGTGCGCGTGTGTCTCTCTCTCTCCCTGTGAGTGTGTGTGTGTCTCTCTCTCCCTGTGTGTGCGTGTGTGTCTCTCTCTCCCTGTGTGTGCGTGTGTCTCTCTCTCTCCCTGTGTGTGTGTGTGTGTGTCTCTCTCTCCCTGTGTGCGCGTGTGTGTGTGTCTCTCTCTCTCCCTGTGTGCGTGTCTCTCTCTCTCCCTGTGTGCGTGTGTGTGTGTGTCTCTCTCTCTCCCTGTGTGTGTGTGTCTCTCTCTCTCCCTGTGTGTGTGTGTGTGTCTCTCTCTCCCTGTGTGTGTGTGTGTCTCTCCCACCATCCCCCCTCCCTCGTGACACTCTCCCCCTCCCTCATGACTCTCTCTCTTTCCCTCCTCCCCCGTGACTCTCTCTCTTTCCCTCCTCTCCCGTGACTCTCTCTCTTTCCCTCCTCCCCCGTGACTCTCTCTCTTTCCCTCCTCCCCCGTGACTCTCTCTCTTTCCCTCCTCTCCCGTGACTCTCTCTCTTTCCCTCCTCCCCCGTGACTCTCTCTCTTTCCCTCCTCCCCCGTGACTCTCTCTCTTTCCCTCCTCTCCCGTGACTCTCTCTCTCTTTCCCTCCTCCCCCGTGAATCTCTCTCTTTCCCTCCTCCCCCGTGACTCTCTCTCTTTCTCTCCTCCCCCGTGACTCTCTCTCTTTCCCTCCTCTCTATGTACAGTATATATATGTATATATATACAGTCAGGTCCATAAATATTGGGACATTGACACAATACTAATCTTTTTGGCTCTATACACCACCACAATGGATTTGAAATGAAACAAACAAGATGTGCTTTAACTGCAGACTTTCAGCTTTAATTTGAGGGTATTTACATCCAAATCAGGTGAACGGTGTAGGAATTACAACAGTTTGTATATGTGCCTCCCACTTTTTAAGGGACCAAAAGTAATGGGACAGATTAACAGTCATAAAACAAACTTTCACTTTTTAATACTTGGTTGCAAATCCTTTGCAGTCAATTACAGCCTGAAGTCTGGAAAGCATAGACATCACCAGACGCTGGGTTTCATCCCTGGTGATGCTCTGCCAGACCTCTACTGCAACTGTCTTCAGTTCCTGCTTGTTCTTGGGGCATTTTCCCTTCAGTTTTGTCTTCAGCAAGTGAAATGCATGCTCAATCGGATTCAGGTCAGGTGATTGACTTGGCCATTGCATAACATTCCACTTCTTTCCCTTAAAAAACTCTTTGGTTGTTTTTGCAGTATGCTTCGGGTCATTGTCCATCTGCACTGTGAAGCACCGTCCAATGAGTTCTGAAGCATTTGGCTGAATATGAGCAGATACTATTGCCCGAAACACTTCAGAATTCATCCTGCTGCTTTTGTCAGCAGTCACATCATCAATAAATACAAGAGAACCAGTTCCATTGGCAGCCATACATGCCCACGCCATGACACTACCACCACCATGCTTCACTGATGAGGTGGTATGCTTTGGATCATGAGCAGTTCCTTTCCGTCTCCATACTCTTCTCTTCCCATCACTCTGGTATAAGTTGATCTTAGTCTCATCTGTCCATAGGATGTTGTTCCAGAACGGTGAAGGCTTTTTTAGGTGGTGTTTGGAAAACTCTAATCTGGCCTTCCTGTTTTTGAGGCTGACCAATGGTTTACATCTTGTGGTGAACCCTCTGTATTCACTCTGGTGAAGTCTTCTCTTGATTGTTGATTTTGACACACATACACCTACCTCCTGGAGAGTGTTCTTGATCTGGCCAACTGTTGTGAAGGGTGTTTTCTTCACCAGGGAAATAATTCTTCGGTCATCCACCACAGTTGTTTTCCGTGGTCTTCCGGGTCTTTTGGTGTTTCTGAGCTAACCGGTGCGTTCTTTCTTTTTAAGTATGTTCCAAACTGTTGATTTGGCCACACCTAATGTTTTTGCTATCTCTCTGATGGGTTTGTTTTGTTTTTTCAGCCTAATGATGGCTTGCTTCACTGATAGTGACAGCTCTTTGGATCTCATATTGAGAGTTAACAGCATCAAATGCAAATAGCACACTTGAAATGAACAGTGGAGCTTGTATCTGCTCTTTGTAAATGGGATAATGAGGGAATAACACACACCTGGCCATGGAACAGCTGAGCAGACAATTGTCCCATTACTTTTGGTCCCTTAAAAAGTGGGAGGCACATATACAAACTGTTGTAAATACCCTCAAATTAAAGCTGAAAGTCTGCAGTTAAAGCACATCTTGTTCGTTTTATTTCAAATCCATTGTGGTGGTGTATAGAGCCAAAAAGATTAGAATTGTGTCGATGTCCCAATATTTATGGACCTGACTGTGTATATATACATATATACACATATATACATATATACATACACACACACAAGTTTTAGAAAATTCAATTTCAGGAAGTCCTGTTGCTTTCCCCATAATACTTTGCAATCTATACATGTGATGACTGCCGGGGCATTGTGTCACTGGAGGCTCTTTTGTCCCATGCAGTGTCACTTTGTGAGTTCTACGCACTGCACCTCTTTATGCAGGTTTTGTATATAATTCAATAATAGCTAAAGAATGCTATGTGAGTGGGATGGATGAGGTGTGCTCCCCTGGCAGGCTCTGCACGCTCAGCTCTCCCCATTCCTTTACAGGTCTAGGCAGGAGTTGCCCAGCACAGATGTGCATACAAAGGTCTGGGGAGAATCCGTTCAGGCAGGAGATTGGGAGACACCCACATACCTGGATCCCGTTACAGCACAACTAGTAGAAACACATGCTGTACACCCTTAGAACATATGTGCCTACCATCTCCCCAAATCAGACCTACCCACCCGTCGTACATAACAATCAGACCTGCCTACCACCTCCTCGCTCTCCAAATCAGACCTGCTTCCCTCTATCTCACCCTACCCAAGCTTATATATTTCCCCAAAGGGGCTTAGTCCAGTCTTTCCCAATGAAAACTATTTTACTGGCCCGATAAAATGGACATGACACCCCTGGGCTTTGCTACCCCGGTGATAAGAATGATTTCCATTGTTCAGACTCTCTTGGGTCTGGTGACCCTCACCCTCAAATTGCCATTGTGTCTTTGTGTGGCGAACCACTTGCTATAATGATTATATCCATGTTAAACATGCCTGATTTTGGTATATATTTTTATATGTAGTTATGAAATTCATATATTGTGATCCAATTATAGTATGCAATGGCAGGTCTAAAAGGCCCATTGGGAAAAAAAAGCATTAAAGACTTCCTGCTGAGCGATTAAGATTTTATATATATATATATATATATATATATATATATATATATATATATATATATATATATATATATATATAGTAAATAAAAAGTAGATCTGTGTTTACAATCGAATATCTGAAGCAAGTTAAAAAAGAACCCGCTTCCAGCTCAGAATTCCGAAAAAATCAGTTATTACACGGCATTCTGGGAAGCTAAGCTGGGACATACAAATATGTCCACAAATGCCTCACTCTTCATTCCATAGCCATCATCAAACATGGCTTCCTTTAAGCTTATGCATGCTGTATTACACAGCTTTAATGCAAAGCCAAGGTTGCATTAAACACAAGCCGAGAATCCTATCCACGTACAGCCGTTTCAAGCTTACTGGCTATCATCAGCATGGAGCAGGATCTCAGCTTGTGTTGTGGACCTTATGAGTAGGTAGTTCACCACAACAATCATTTATAATATGGTGGGCAAAAGAGCGACAGAAGCCCTCCACCGTACAGTAGTACAGTAAATAAATAGTACATCTGTGTTCACATTTGAATGTCTAAAGCAAGTTTAAAAACCTGCTTCCAGGTCAGAGTTCTGAGAAAAACAGTTATTACACTGCATTCTGGGAAGCTGAGCTGGGACATGCAAATGTGCCCACAAATGCCTCGCTCTTCAATCCATCTATATATATATATATATATACTAGCAACCTGCCCGTCAAAAATGACGGGGCAATACAATTTGAAGCCATTGCAATGCTGTTTGCCACACAATGTAAATCTTTTGCTACTCTGCGGACCTTCGGCGCTCATCGCAAGCGTCTCTCCTTGTCTACTTTTGCTCCTCTGTGAACCTTTGGTGCTCATTGCGAGCCCCTCCCCTCATGTACTTAAAGTTTTGTGCTTTGCAACGATCGTGTTCATCGCTCATCGCAAAGACAGATATATAAGTACAGTGTTAAATATACAATATTTTTAGTGCAGTGTAAATTAGAAAATGTTTTCAGCTCTCAGAGCATAATAAAGTGATTTAAATATTTAACTGCTTTGAGAGTGCTATCGCTGGCAGTCAATGAGCAGTAATCCAGATATATATAAGTGCAGTGTAAAATGTAACACATCTTAAGTACAGTGGAAAGTATACAGTTTTATTTTCCATTACTAATTAATACTTATTAAATGAATGTAGGTTAATAATTAATTCTGAATGACCAAATGTATTAGGAAGTGCGAAGCATTAATGTATTCATAAAGTGTAAAATATGCTATTTAGCATATATATATATTTTTTTTTTTATTATTATTAATAATTACTTACTTAATAAATGAATATACTTTACCTATTTCTAATTAATATATACAGCAATCAATATCCTGAAGAGCTAACAATCTCTTTTGATTTTCCAGCAGCATACAATGTACATTTGGACTGTTGCTACCCTGAGGTGTAAGTGTCAGCAATGTGCCAAGTGTGCAATGTAAATAAGCTGCGTGCGCGAGGCCAAACCGTTGGTTTAGTCGTGTAAAGCGCCATTTTAGATTCGTAATGTTATTAGTTGCAAGTTATTGTTGTAAAATGGCGCCGATTATCTATGTGTCCGTCCTAATAGTGTATTTTGTACCTTGTACGTTCCTGTGTAAGAGGTACGCGTCTGGCGGTGTTTTGCGTGGTTCGGGGTAGTGTAGCCTTGTTTTCATTTTTTCCGGCCGCCTTTCTTTCTCCCTTAGCCAATTTTCGAGTGCCGGAACTCAGCAAATTCGGCTTAAAGTCGCCGTTTTTTTTTGTATTTTATGTTTTCTTTTTTGTGTTTTTCGTTTTGCGCGGTTCGGCCGTTAACTTCGTATTTTTCGAACCTCGTATTTTTTTTTTCTAAGTTCCACGTTACTCAACTGATTGCAGCCTTAGAAAATCCTGTGTTTCCTAACCATTTTGAGTATAAGTTCTGCATTTTTCAATGCCTCCGCCTTTGGCGCTCATCGGCTAAGTGCTCCGAGCTCAGAAGACTTCTGTGCTTCAACGGCTCGCCTCGCAACCGTGACAACGATACGTAGTTTGGCAACTATTATATGTTACTAGCGACTTGCCCGTCAAAAAATTATGGCAATAGAATTGTAAGTCAGGGAATGCTGTTTGGCACAAAGTAAGTGTTTTGGTTGTGTACGTTTGGCGCTCATTGCAAGCCTCGTACTGAGCGCCTTCAGCGCTCATTGCGAGCCTCTGGGTTGGTTTATTTTTGGTTGTCAGAGCCCCTGTGTAGTTCCGCATTTTGGAAGTTAGTGTTGAAATGTAATATGTAAAATTGTGCCAATTGTCTATGTGGTACGCGGGTGTGGATGATTTTGCGTCCTTCCTAATAGTGTATTTTGTAGCTCGTACGGGGGTTGTGTAAAAGTTGTATGCACCTGGTGGTGTTTTGCAGGTTTAGGGGTCGTGTAGCCCCATTTTCAAGTTTTTTCGGCAACCATTTTTTCTCTCGCTTAGGGGATTTTCAGGTGCCTAAACTCTTGAAATTGGACTTAAATTGAGATGTAACGTCACTTCCAGACGTACTGGGTGTCCCCCCTTGCTGTGTGTTATGTTTTTATTTTATTTTTGTTTAAGTTGTTAAGTTGGTATTTTTTTGCGGCTCGTATTTTTTTTTCTCTAAGTCGCGGTTTCCTTTTGTAAGTGTTAGTGGGCATATTTTTTTTTTATGCAATTTTTTCAAAGTGCTACGGGTGTCGCACCAGCTCCCTGCCTAAATGCTACAGGGTCGTAGGGATGAGCGCCTATGGCGCTCATCTCCACCAGCGCAGCGATTGCCTTCAGCGCTCCCTGCATTAGTTGTACGGGGTCATCTCCAACAGTGCAAGGAGCACCTTTGGCGCTCCTTGCCTGGCCATAACTGCTTTGCGAGCCCGCAGTTTCCCTGTTGCATTAGCAACGGATTTTGTCATGCCTGCATTGCTGAGAACTATATGTGTGATATACGCACACACACACAATATTGTGTTCCACTTTTGTCTACATGGATTGCCCTGATAGATCCTTTTCCATTGACATGGTTTTGTCACTTTTGCTCCATATACTTAAGTATACAGACATAATTCACCCTGGTACTCTATGCCAATCCACCCACCCTCTAGTACAGCCGTCCAGGTCCCAAACTGAAATCCACCCACCTTACACACACTAGTCTTTCAGTTAATTATTAGCCAATTTATTAATTGCAGTTGGCCTCTAACAATCATGTTATTGTGGAAGCACTGCTTACTTTGGCTGCTCTGTAGAAGGAAAATATGTCCCAAGATAGGGATCTGTTTCATTAGCTGCTATATCATGCAATATGTGGCAAAATGCAGTGGGCAACATGGCGTTCAGTTCAGGATTTCACGCTCTCTTTAAGGCTGAACACAGAATGAATGAAACAGAATAATTTGCCAATGCTAAAGCAAAGATACTCAGAAATCATGGACTTATGACAGCTCTTATAGGACTAAGTTGCCCACCAACTAGTCACAATCACCCAGGTACTATTATCTTCCCTTAGAAATAGTGATAAAAATGGCTAAATTATTAAATAATCAACTTCAAAGGCAACAGAGGAGAGAAAATTCCACCTTTCCTGTAATCTGCCCACCAGCAGTGGCAGCCAAGATTTTCTTCAATTTCTTGGGTTAGGATTAGGGGTTAGATTTAGAGATTTGGTTTGGGGGTTAGATTTAGGAGTAAGGGTTAGATTTAGGGGTTAGGGTATAGGGTAAGATTATGGGGATGAATTTAGGTTTAGGCGTTGGTTTAGAGATTATGGTTAGATTTAGGGGTTAGGAGATGATAAGCTTTGCACTAATAAGAAATTGAAGAACATTTTGGCAGCCCCACCTAGTGGAAGATGGTGGGCAGAAAACAGGATAGATGCACTAAAAAAAAAAAAATATATATATATATATATATATATATATATATATATATATATATATATATATATATATAAAAAACCTGCTTACACACATATACATACCTACAGGAGTGGACACATATCTAAAACCTAGGAGCCAGGAACAATGTTTAAGAGCCAGACAGGCTGTTTTCTAGGAGCCTGGAAGGAAGCACTTTCCAGAGAAGCATTTTAAAAAGATACTTAGAGAGACAACGTTCCCACTTACAACTGAAATTCAAAGTATTCATATGACATGTAGGGTCACCCAAGATGGGCATAACAAAGAGGTCAGACAATCTGCTGTCCATTGAAGAAGGAACTGGCAACCCACTCCAGTATCTTCGCCAGGAAAACCATATGGATAAGCACAACCAGACAAATGTGCCTGGGTGCTGTGGTCCATATGGTCATGGAGAGTTGGACACAACTGAAGGACTGAACCACAACATCACTTTAAATATGTCATTAGTATCAGTCATAATTATAGCTAGAGTATTGATGAACAGTTAAAATACACTCTAACTCCACTATGACTTTTAGAAGGTAACCAGCCGAGGTAGGAGCCACTGACCACAACATATGATCCTCCACTCACCGTTCTTGCGCTCGCTCAGTGGGGGTGATTTGGGTCTAGGGGTGGACATGATGGCCTCGGGGTGTAATGACAGTTCCTGCAGATCATTGGTAACCGCCTCACTCTGTGGACTGGGTGCAGACCCTCCTCCTGAGGATGATGGTGCCTCATTTATTTTTCCATGCCCTCCCCTGCCGTGCCCACCCTCAGAGGCAGAGGGGGGCGGCAGGCAGGAGAGGCTGGGGAAATCCACTCGAGTTTTCATAGTTGGGATCTACAACATGAGAATTGAAAGTGTGTTAGACCAAAAATGACTTAATCCTGCACTTCAATATCACACAGTAACATGGAGAGCGTCACAAAATATATGATAGGGCTTGTCTTAAAGGTATAAGGAAGTGTCCCTGTGTTTCCCTGTCTCTAATCTAACACCTTATATCAGACACACACATTACATGGAACCATGCTATACACAGTTATTTTATTTTTTTAAAATATACATATATGGTTTCCACACCCCAGAGTTGCTTACATAGGCACCTTGTACGAACCAATAAAAACACTGCATTCAAGTATGCTTTTTTAACCCTACAAATCAATTTTGAGGTCTATAACATAACACAAAGTTTAAGTGCTTAACACTAATGGTACTAAAAAAACAATAAAAAGGAAGAACTTTATTTATAATAGCAATTAAAACCTAAAAGAACGCCGCAAACTATAGGCTATAACAAAGTACCTTGTATATGTTCCATACAGGAAATTCAATTTCTAAAAAAGGAGCTATAAGGACAACAACTGAGAACAGTCCTATGTCTCAATCGTGGAGACCTACTATCTGAAGGCTATGGTGTGCCCTATAGTATAGCTCAATCCCTATGCAAATAGAGGGACCAGATAACACCACAGCAAATACTGTTATAGGAACAAAGAAAAAGGGTTCAGTATTATAATATAAAGTCACACATAACAATGTCCTAGAATATGGATGCCGTTTTACTGCAAGCCTTAAAACATTTAGCCTTTTTTCAATATAAGTCCCACAATGCTTTTTAATCCTATACTAATTTTCACGCCAATTTAAGGACAGAGCAGAACTGCCTGAAGCTACTTTCTTGTGATGGGGACAAAAGACTACATATCACATGATGCTTTACTGCAGAGACTGATCCCAGACATTGCAACAAAGTTGTAGCTGCCTCCGATTGGCCCAAACTAATGAGAAATGGTATGCTAATGTAGCATGTATTTTAAGGGGTGTTCCTTTTCAAAATCAAGTGCCAGAAAACTGAAACTCTTTGCATGAAAAAAAAAAAAAATGAAAATAGTTTCCATGCACTACTGATTCTCTTCTATCAGATGCTTCATAATCAAGGAGACCTCTATATACCTTTAACTGATATTATAAGCCTTGATCCAAGCAGATTCAGTTATAGCAGGAGCTGGCAAATGTAGTGCCAGATTATGCATAATATAGAAAACAAAGTTAGGAGCCATGGCTCCTGGGATTTGTCAAGCTCTGATTTATGAGGTCAAATTATATATATTTACTTTTGAGCACAACTATATTTATATATTACACATACATACATATATATATATATATATATATATATATATATATTATATATATATATATATATATATATATATATATATATATAGTAAATAAAAAGTACATCTGTGTTCACATTTGAATGTCTAAAACAAGTAAAAAACCTGCTTCCAGCTCAGAGTTCCGAGAAAAACAGTTATTACACTGCATTCTGGGAAGTTGAGCTGGGACACACAAACGTGCCCACAAATGCCTCGCTCTTCATTTTCATAGCCATTATGAAACATGGCTTCCTTTAAGCTTATGCATACTGTATTACACAGCTATAATGCAAAGCCAGAGTTGGATTAAACACAGGCCGAGTATCCTATCCATGTACACATACAGTTGTGCTCAAAAGTTTGCATACCCCTGGTGAATAGGTAATATATGTACCATTTTTAAAGAAAACATGAGTGAGCAGGCAAAACACATTTCTTTTATTTCTTACGGGATTCATATTCAACTGTAGGTTATAACAGAATGGTACAATCATAAAACAAAATATGGCAACAAAGAACAAAATTACCCTGTTCAAAAGTTTGCATACCCTTAGTTCTTCATACTGTGTATTGCCCCCTTTAGCATCAATGACAACGTGCAGTCTTTTGTAATAGTGGTCTAGGAGGCCCCTAATTCTTGCAGGTGCTATAGCTGCCTATTTGTCTTGGCAAAATGCCTCCAGGTCATGTAAAGTCTTTGGTTGTCTTCCATGAACCACACATTGAGATCTCCCCAGAGAGGATCGATGATATTAAGGTCAGGAGACTATGATGGCCACTCCACAACCTTCAACTTTTTCTGCTGTAACCACTGCAGGGTCAACTTGGCCTTGTGCTTAGGGTCACTGTCATGCTGGAAAGCTCCTCCCCCAACATCAGTGAGTCACCACCATGCTTCACAGTGGGCATGATATTCTTTTCACTATAGACCTTGTTGACACCTCTCCAAACATAGCGCTTCTAGTTGTGATCATAAAGCTCTATTTTTGTCCCATCACTCCAAATTACAGCGTGCCAGAAGCTGTGAGGAGTGTCAAGGTGTTGTTAGGCATAATATAACCAGGCTTTTTTTTGTGGCACTGGAGCAGTAAAGGCTTCTTTCTGGCATCTCGACCATGCAGCTCATTCTTGTTCAAGTATCGTTGTATTGTGCTCTTTATTTTATTTTTATTCAATTAAATTCATAAAAATATAAATACATTTAAAAAAAAAATGTCATAATTACATACATTCTTTCTTTCCAACAGTGGGAGAGCTTTGTCAATCAATTTTGTCTAGTAGGGGAGAGCAGTACGCAATATTACCTGGACAAAAAGTCCCTTAATGGAACCAACCCCATGCTTTACTTATTGAGCCAACATGTATTTATCCCATAAATACCAATTAGACGCTAATCCTTTTCTTGACGTGCAGATTATATTGTTATCCTTCATTAATTCTCTATTTAGGGTTACTAGTACTAGACTTATACTTCTTTCTAGGATGGAATTGAAGATTGATTCCAGTGTTTTATCAGAAGCAATTTCATTACCAGTAGGATATGAGCGATCAAATATTTGCCCTGTGGTGCCATTTTCTCTATGTCTATATGAAATAATACAGTTGTGTATGCAACAATGGGTCCAAAAAAGAGTTATTTTTTTTTACATTCCCACCACAGACATGTACAACTGAACCTTGACTCCCACACCCTTTTCAACATAAAGAGGAGTTTTGAGGGCAGAATTTATTTTCACAAAATTAAATCCCTTAGACCATTTTTCTTCTTCCCAATTCAGTTTTAGTTCTGATTCCCAATCTTTTATTCGTATTGTGTTCCTTGACACAACCACACCATTTTTTCCAGAGCAGCTTGCATTTCTCTTGAGGTTTCCCGGTTTTTCTTTGTATGCCGAACAATTCTTCTGGCAGTTGTGCCTGAAATCTTTGGCTACCTGACCTTGGCTTGGCTGTTGGCTTGAAGGTTATTTTAGGGTTAGAAACCATACCCAAATGGAGTGATTCTATTGATAGGTACACTGTGACTATGTAAGCAGCACTGGGGGTGTGGAAAACAATTTTATTTTTAAATAAAATAAATCTGTATGTGTATGGAATGAATCTATATAATGTGTGTATCTGATATAAGCAGCAGGCGTTAGATAAGAGAGAGGGAGACATAGGGAAACATAGATGTTATGGATAAGGATCAGTACAAAATGCATAAATGTATTCGTGCACCTACTTATATATCTTATCTTTGCAGTATTATCGTATAACCAAGTTTTACTAATAAATGCTGAATCATTGAGGAGACTCTAAAATGGAGGATTTGACACTCCCCTTTTCTCACGAGATGGAGACAGCACTATTTCCGGTCTGTTAAGGATGATGGGTCTTAACACACACAGGACACGAGGAGGAGAAACACCATCTTGTCTTTGTCTTCAACTTCTTACCAATGAGAGTAAGACCCATCCTCTTGTGGGATGGGTCTTGGAGACTCCTTAATGTTTTAATCCAATGTCTGATCGTAACTTTGTAGAAGCAGACTTCTCAGAACCAATGAATTACTGAATAAACCTGATGTTTTACTTAATGTAACTTTTTATCTGATTACTAAAAACTATATAAATGAGGACTGACTTAATAAAGACAGTATTATTTCTCTACAGTGTGCACACTATATAGATACTGATAATTTGGACAGGGACAGATATTTCCTGGTAAATACTTTGATATTTACTCTTACATAGATACACCTTTAAAGAGTCACTGAAGGGTCATATTTATAGTACACACTAAATAATGCCTTTCATTTTCAATTATAATATTCCCTTTTGCTAAAAGGGCAGGAGAAATTTTGCTTTTGTTCCTAATGTGATGGGAGGAAACATGGAGTCAGAAAAAAACTCTATTCACTTATGTGAATGTGTAAAGCCAATATGCAGGAAGCAAGAAGAGTAAAGACAGCGGCTGACACACATAGAATAGCAGAAACCTCCAATGTCACAGAGCACAGAGTAAGGAGAATCTGAAGAAATAGAAGATATGATGGGGCTGTAGGTATGGGTGCTCAGAGAAAGGCTGATATAGCAATAATCACATGGCACCTGAAGGGCAACAACAGCATGGCACCTAAAGGGCAACAACAGCATGGCACCTAAAGGGCAACCACAGCATGGCACCTAAAGGGCTAAGAGATGTGAAACTGAAAAAAAGCTTTACAAACAACAAGCAGACAATACTCGTGTTTTCAGTATGCAGATATAACCGTAAAGATCAAACTCTACTTCAGTATTTTGAAGACGTCTTGACAAGTTGCTTTTGGGGAATGGTAAAGGAAGGTAGACAGCAGCTGGAATTTGGGAAGCTCATTACAGAAACTGGTTACCCAAGCTTCCTGCCCGACAGATATACAACTAACAAGTTTAGCAGGAACATAACATTTTAGAGAAAACCTTATATGTGGTTCTCTGCTTGTTTCATGGAAGGATCCATCATTAACGGTTAGTCTGCCTGTAACTTGAGGGGGAGTGTTGTCATATATTGGCTTACTCTACTATGGAGATCTGTTGTCAAGTGTGTTGTTATTTGGAGATGCAACTTTCAACAAACTACTTTGAGATTTCATCTGAGTCTACAGCTCCTCCCATTCCTCCTAATATTCAAATCCTACTAAAAACAAAAATGTATGTCATGATTAACCCTCTCATTGTTAGGCATGTTACATTAATGTGCTTGGCTCCCTGTGCTTTCAGGATAAAGCAGGTTCATTTAACTTCCATGGATTTGCATGTTGATCACCCCCGGTTATCAGTATAAATGGCCATGTTGGAGTGGATGGAGAAATACCGCCCACCCCCTTTCATAATTTTAAATAAAATTAAAAATCAATAAAAAAAAAAAAAAAAACAAGAAAAAAAAAAAACATGCCCTTTCTGCAATTCTTCCCAATAGTCCCTGCAAACCCCCTCTGATTACCATATGCAACCTCCTTCCTCAAATCACCGCCTCCCACAGATCACCCCTTTTGTGCAAAGACACACGGGACACCTACGGGAGTTTGGGACAACAGGAGGAGTAATCTGAGGGGAGGGGGAGCAAAGGAATGAGTGGAATCAAGGAAGCAGTAAGAAAGGGAATCAGGACAAGGGTGGATCTGCAGGAAATAAGGGGGTTACAGTGAGAAAGGAGGGATCAGGAAGCAGAGAGGAGATTGTGGGGTCTGATGAAGGTGAGATCCAAGCAAGCAAAGGGAAGGATCGGGGGGGGGGGGGACAGAGAGGGTGATCTTGAGGCACAGGATAAATTGTCCTATCAGGTAAAGAATGGGGCAGGGGAGAAAGAGGGAGGTCCCGGGGCACAGGAGGGGATATGAGAAGAGAGAGGGGAGGTAAGGGGGGAGAGAGGTGGAAGGGGGATAAAGTAGAGAGTCGGGAGGGGAGAGAGAGCATTCTTTTATTTGTTTTTTAATCTATTATAAAACTTGACTTTTAGTAACACAGATCGATTTAGATGTTTTTGGAGAATTAAGCATGTTGGGTGAATTCTGTAGAGACTGTATATATATATATTATTTCCTGGGATAGACTCATTTCATTAGGTTGTGTATAATGTGGTCAGAGCCTTTGGTGCTCATGTTATTTAATGACTGGTCTTGCTCATAAACTAACGTAAGTTTGCAAATATGTCTCGTCCGGGTACTCAGGAGACCATGGGCTTGGGATATTAGCGGATTAGCTACTCACTGATTGAGATTGGTTTCAATAAAACTACAAAAAGTTTTTTACTTTTTAATTTAATTACCAGGTTTGTTTTTCTTTTTTACTGTACATACAACTAAATTAAAAATACACAAGGAGAAACCTGAATTTCCACACAAAAAAAACACAATATATAATTTTCCAAATGTAAATATAAACACACCAATAGGAACCAGATGAAGAGGAAAATGCTGCATAAGTGCCTCCTAGGTGAGGAAAACGTTCTGCCCCTGGCATGGAGAGGGTTAAAGCTGAATTTAATGCAATAGTTACAAATAAAAGGCTATTTATTTTAACATTTCGCACATTAACAAGCTCTTCAAAAGTGAATACTGCAAATATGAAATGTTATTGCTCCTTTAAATGAGATTGTGCTGACTCTCTGTGGGCGCTCTCTCTCTGTGCCCTCTGTGTGTGTGTCCTCTCTCTGTGCCCGCTCTCTCTCTCTGGCAACTGATTTGCGAGTGATCCGTATATTCTAATTAGCACAAGGTTTTGGTGTAAACATCCATCGCCATAATTTTCGGCTCCGGCCGCAGTCAGTCGCGGTTCTCTCACAGTGTTTCCGGTGTGGGCGATTAGCATAACTAGGTATATTTACTTTGCTCTGAAACATGGTGTAATCTGTGATATAGGGTTTAGCATAGAGGCCCATATTGGGAAAAAGATTTGACCACAGTTGTCCTTTAAGGAATCCAAGTGATCGCAGTGGGGAATGGAAGCAGTGAAAAGTGCGACAGTATAGTGACCAGGACAACATACCATTACTAGGAGTCCAGTCTGGAATTAGGTTGGAGGAATGTGGCACTAAAGACTACAGCACTGTCCCAAGTAAATGACAAAGATGGATCACATTCACCAACATTACGAGGTTTCATCTATCAGATTCTCTACTTATTTAATATGTGCTGTAGTATGTGAAGAGCACCATCATTTGGGAATAACCTTAGTGGTGTGAAGTATGTAACATGAGCAACTTTAGCAACTGTATAAATCATAAAAACATGTTTTAGACAATATACACACACATTATTATGACCACCAACTAATATCCCGAATAGCCACCATGTGCACCATTGACAGCAGCTAGAATAAGATTCTGGAAGGTTGGCAAGTGTATCTGGAGCCATGCAGACTTCAGCAGATGTTCGATGCTCTGCAGAGTGTGTGGTGGAGCATCCATACCATTGCGGTGGCCCCACAGGCGTTTGATGGAGTTCAAGTCCGGGGAATTTGGAGGCCACGGAAGTACTTGGAAGTCTTCACCATGCTCTTCCAACCACTACTGGACAATTCAGCCATATGACGACATGTTGCATTGTACTGCATGAAGATCAAATCCTCTCCAGGGAAGACAGTCAACATGTATGGGTGTACTTAAGCAAGGATGGATAGATAATCCAATAGGTTGAGAGTGCCCAGACCATAAAGCTGCCACCAGGAGCTTGTGTTCTTCCAACAATGATTGCAGAGTGTTTGTTCTCAGAGGTTTCACGCCTGACACGCCAACGTACGGACGATGGAGCAGACAACGTGGCTCCTCAGAGAAGGCAGCCCTTTGCCAATCAGAAGAGGTCCAATTTCGGTACTATTGTGCAGATTGAAGCTGTTCTGACGATGAACCCTCATCAGCTTGGGTGTCGTGACCAGCCATTTGCTTTGGAGCCCCATACATAACAGGGTTGGCTGTACTGTCATTTTAGACACACGTCTGGTAGCAACTTGGTTCCTTTGGTTGGCCATTGCTCAACTGTAGCGGGTCAGTTTGCCCTCGCACACCTTTGCAGCCAACATTCACCTCGGACATTAATGGCACGTGGCACAATGGTGCTATTTGTCCAATCACAGTGTACTGCAACCATAGCAGTACGTGAAGAGTTAACAGACTGCACGGTTTCAGAAATACAGCCACATTTGGCTCGAAAGCCAATGATCATCCCCTTTTCAAAGTCAGATAAATGGCACGTTTTACCCATGACAGATCGTTGACATGTTTGCAGAATGCCTACATATCACCTTATATACCACCAAGACAGCTCCCGACACTTGAAGTATTTCATTGGCTACGCGCTGCTGACTTCAAAAGTAGGTAGTGGTTATAATAATGTGACTCGACTCTGTACGTATAGTTTTTTTTTAACTTGGAAACATTTTCTACTAGATTACAATTAGATCTTTATTCTCTTTAGCCTAAGGTAAAATACCAAGTAAGTATAAATTATTTTAATAACGTCATAATCTATACATGTTTTTTTTTGCTTTTTTTTATTTCAGCTCAGGCACGACATCTCGGAGTCAGGTTGCACGACAAATTAACCACAATTTGCAGAGTTTCCACACACGAAAAATGGCCTAAGAGAGTAAAAAAAAATGGTGTCCGAAAAAAAAAAAACGAAAACGAGACTACACGACCCCTAAACACGCATAACACCGCCAAGCACATAAGACTATTACACACGCAAAATGCTCCACACCCGCGTAACGCATAGACAAATCGCCGCCATTTTACAACACTATCTTACAACTAATATCTTTACCATTACAAAATGCCCAATTACACGCAGCCTATTTACACTGCACACATTGCTGACACTTACATCTCAGCAGCAGTGCAAATGTACATTGTATGCTGCAGGAAAACAGATCATTAGCTCTTCAGAATATTGATTGCTTAATATATTAATTACAAATAGGTAAAGTATATTAATTTATTATTTCAAAGTACCAGGGGAGAGGATCGCAATGAACCACAAAGGCGTTCACAATGAGTGCCAATAGTGCTCAGAGGAGCAAAATTACACGAGGGGGAGAGGCTCGCATTGAGTGCCAAAGCCAATCAGCTCTCCCCTTGCAATGACGGACAAGGTGCTCAGACCCCCAAAACTACACGAACTGAGAGCTTCGCAATGAAAACCGAAGGCGCTCATTGTGAGCCACGCGATGAGCTCCAAAGGCGCTCAGTGCGGGGCTCACAATCAGCGCACAGGGTGCTCAGAGAACCAAAATTAGAGCAGAGGAAAGGATCGCCAAAAGTGTTCTGCACGGGGCTCACAATGAGCGCAGAGAGTGCTCAGAGGAGCAAAGGTACACCAGGGGAGAGGTTCGCAATGAGCGCCAAAGGCGATCAATGCGAGCCTCGCCGAAGGTGCTCAGACAACCAAAAACCTTACATTGTGTGCCAAACAGAATTCCCAGCCTTACAATTTTATTGACCGTCACTTTTTGGCGGGCAAGTTGCTAGTTGCATATAAGTTTGCATCTGATTTGCTCAGACAAGTAAAGTGTGTTTATTTCCTGTGTGCAGTGATTTGGTACAGGTGAGAGAAAAGTGTTTTTGCCTGGGTTAAAATTGCATATACATTTGGGCCTTGTGTGTGACTGTTTACAGGAGGGAGTTTTTTTTTTTTTTGGAATTAGGAGTCAGTCCAGTGGCGACCTCACTCAGTGTACATTTTGTCATATGTATGCAATACTGGAACAGATGATCCGGGTCCATACCTCTGTGACAGGTGTGAGCATGTGGCCTCTCTGGAAGCTCAAAATTGGAGAACTGGAGAGGAGAATTGCAGCACTTAGTGATATTGCTCCACTGGAAAGGGGGTTGGTGCTCAAGGAGCACAGTTTAGCAGGGCCTAGCATGGAGGGTGGAGATGGGGCTAGTGAGGATGTCCAGGGAGGTAGCTGGGTTACAGTTACAAGGGGAAGCAGGGGGAACAGGAGGAGGCAGCCCAATACCGAGTTGGCAAACACCAACAGATTTGGCAGATTGAGTGAAACTGTTGGGGATGTCCGTTCCCTCTAACAGCCGGGAGAACAGTTCTACTGGAGGAGTGGGAGGGCAGAATAAGCATTTTGGTGGTTGGGGACTCTATTATTAGGAAGGTAGACAGGGTGATTTGTCACTCAGCAATCGAACAGTTTGCTGTCTCCCGGGTGCGTCATGTTGTGGACCAAGAAGACAAATTATTGGGAGGGGCTGGAAATGATCTGGTTGTCTTGGTACATATTGGTACCAATGACAACGGTTGGGGGGGGGGGGGGAAGAGATGGAGTGTTCTAAAGAATGATTTTAGAGAATTAGAGAATAAGCTTAAGGAAAGGACCTCCAAGGTAGTATTGTCTGAGATACTACCAGTGCCACGTGCTAGCCCAGAGAGACAGAAGGAGCTTAGGGAGGTTAATGCATGGCTAAAGATGTGGTGCACTAAGGAGGGGTTTGGCTTTTTAGAGCACTGGGCTGACTTCTCGGTACAATCTCTACAGCAGGGATGGATTGCACATTAATGATGAGGGAGCTTTTGTGCTAGGGGATAGGATGGTAGAAAGACTGGAGGAGTTTTTAAACGAATAGGTGTGGGGGGGACTAGATAGAAGTAATGGGGTAGAAAGTGTAGAGGGGATAAGTGATGAATTAACTACTCATGGGGAGGGTTAGTATAGTCAATAGGTAGGTATTACTAAATAACTCAAGTACAGAGGCAGTCACCTCAAAACTACAGACTGATAACATAAGGTGTATACTCACTAAAGCCAGAAGCTTGCCAGGAAAAATGGGAGAGCTAGAATTATTAGCAATTAATGAAAAATGGGATTTAATAGGCATTACCGAAACGTGGTGGGATGAATATCATGACTGGACTGTTAATCTGGATGGTTATAACCTATTTAGGAAAGATAGTGGCAATGGTAAAAGAGGATGAGGGATTTGTCTGTATGTTAAGCCTATAGTCAGAGAAGATATTTATGGTGGACCTAGAGATAAAGTTAAATGTTTGTGGGTAGAGTTAAATAGCGGAGCAGCAAATTCTAAAAGAATATTAGTAGGAGTATGCTATAAACCCCAAATATAGCTGAAAGTAAGGAGATACAATTATTGTTACAGATTGAAAATGCAGCTAAGCACGGGCAAATTCTAATTATGGGAGATTGTAATTACCCTGAAATAAACTGGATAAATAAGACCAGCAGGTTCTTGAGTACACTCAGGGATCATTATCTGGCCCAGGTTGTACAAGAGCCTACTAGAAGTTAAGCTATTTTAGATTTAGTCATCACAAATAATATTGATATAGTATCAAATGTTCAAAAAGGGCAACATTTGGGAAACAGTGATCACAACACCGTCTCATTTGAAAATTGTTTTTTTTAATTCAAACTGTAAGGTGCCAATAAAAACTCCTATTTTTAAAAAGGGCAGATTTTAACGGTAGAAGGGCAGCAATACAAAGTATAGACTGGACAGAGAACTGATAGGTAAAAACACTGAACATAAATGGACATTTAAATCCTTACTGAATATACATACACATTGGCATATACCATGTGGGAATAAAAGTAAAAGGAGTAAATTACATCCAATGTGGCTTAACAATGATTTAAAGATCAAGATACAGAGTAAAAAACAGGCATTTAAATTATACAAACAAGAGGGGACAGAGACTGCTTTACGGGAATACAATGAAATCAACAAGGCTTGCAAAAGATCGATTAGACTGGCTAAAATAGAAAATGAAAAATGAGTTGCAAAAGAGAGTAAGACTAATTCTAAAATATTTTTTAAGTATATAAATGGGAAGAAGGCCAGTATGGAAGCTATAGGAACATTACAATGTGACACATGCCATCTGATAATTAGTGACCAGGAAAAGGCAGATGAGCTAAATAGGTTCTTTTCTTCGGTATACACAAGGGAGGTACCAGTGGTTGAGACACGGCAACATAATGGGGCTACACTACCTTCACCAAATAACTGGTGACAGGAAGAAATCCAAAAGACGTTGGAAAAAATAAAATGTCAATAAAGCCCCGGGTCCTGATGGAATACATCCACGAGTACTGTGGGAACTGGGTTATAAAATAGCCAAACCATTATACCTATATTAAAGAAGGGGGCAAGAGCAAATCCAGGGAATTATAGACCAGTGAGTATCACTTTGGCAGTGGGAACGCTTTTAGAAGGGTTAATAAGGGATAGTATACAATAATATGTCTATTCAAACAGTATTATAAGTAGGAGTCAACATGGATTTATGAGGGATAGGTTGTGTCAAACAAATCTAATACGTTTCTATGAGGAGATTAGTAAGAACCTGGATAAAGGCAACTCAGTGCATGTAGTCTTTTTTTACATTTTGCAAAGGCTTTTGATACAGTGCCACATAGGAGATTATTGTGCAAACTAAGGGATACAGAAATTGTAGTAAATATATGCACATGGATTGAGAGCTGGCTAAAAGACAGGAAGCAAAGGGTTGTTGTAAATGGAACATACTCCGATTGGACTAATGTGGTAAGTGGGGTTCCTCAGGGTTCATTATTAGGTGCACTCCTTATTAACATATTTCTTAATGACTTAGAGGTAGGATTGGAGTGTGGGGTCTCCATTTTTGCTGATGACACAAAGTTGTGCAAGGTAATTAAATCAAAAAATGATATACTTTCCTGCCAAAGGGATTTGCATAAATTAGAGAAATGGGCAATTAATTGGCAGATGAGATTTAATACGAATAAATGTAAGGTTATGCATCTGGGAAGGAAAAATAGCCATGCAATTTATAAACTTAATGAAGCAAGTCTAGGGATATCAGATATTTGTGAGTGCTTGTGGACAACCACTTACATAAAACAGTTCTCAATACCAAGCAGCGGCTGCAAAGGCAAATAAAACTATTAGCATGTATTACGAAGGGTATAGAAGCAAGGGAAGAAAATATAATTTTTACCATTATACAAATCCCTAGTACGCCCTCATTTGGAATACAGTTTTGGGCACCAATTCATAAAAAGGACATTTTAGAACTGGAAAAATTACAGAGAAGGCTACAAAACTAATAAGGGTAATGGAGGGCCTAAGTTATGGAAAAAAAAGACTAACAAAATTAAACCTATTTCCTCTAGAAAAAAAAAGGCGTCTAAGAGGGGATATGATTACCCTATATAAAATACATCCAGGGTCAGTATAAAGATCTGTCAAGGGAGCTTTTTTTGCCAAGAGGTTTTCAACTGACAAGAGGACATCTTTTGAGGTGGGAAGTAAAAAGATAAGTGTTCTTCATAGTAAGGGTGGTTAGTTAATCTGTGGAATTCTCTACCAAGGGAGGTGGTGACAGCGGATTCGATAGATAACTTTAAAAAGGGATTTGGATATATTTTTTTATTAAAAAGGAGCTTTCAGGGTTATCCAGGTTTTCCAGGTTTTTTTTCCCTTTTGAGACAATTGGCAAAGTTTCACTGGGGCTTTTTTGTTTGCCTTCCTCTGGATCAATTAACAACTAATCTGCATATTGCAGATCAGAGGAGATCTTAAAAAGGTTGAACTTGATGAGCTAAAAGTATTTTTTCATCCTCAATTACTATGCAACTATAGGAAAAAAAAAATTGGAACAAGTCGCTTACTTGGATTGAGACCTGTTTGCGACGAGGAAGTACGATACAATTGCTGCAGTACAGGAAGAGCTCACATCGAGCCAATGTCTGTAAGAGCCTACATGAAGCCTGTGCAGAAACTTCAGAGTTAGCATCAACATATAGTGGCTAAGGAACTTTTTTATTCAGGTGAAGAGGAGGGAAGGGAGAAAGCACTTGCTGCACTCAAAAATGTGTTCTAAATGGGTTAAATTACAAAATGTTGTTAAACACTATCACCCTGACAAAGCTCAAGCAAGCTGTATTGTGGACTTGTTTAATGTTTAATGATAAAGCAATGTCTCACTTCAGAAACATTTAGAAATTAAGGCAGAAGTAAGTTTCCCTTCATACGTTTCTAGTGAAGCTCCCAACATCAGGGTGCAGTGGTATTAAGAGACATATCCCCTGTTCAAGTGCCTGATGTTGTAATGGAAGCGGACTCCCCTTCCAAGCAATAGCCTATCTCCACCTCTACAATCGCCTCTCAGTACAGTTAAAGTGAAGTTAAATTATCTGTTATTTGATGTAATTATAGTTTATTTTTTTTATTGATGCCTGTTTGGTTTTAAGGTTTTGTATAAAAAAACAAGATCATCAGTTCTAAATAAAAATTTGAAATTTCTGGGATCCATAACTGATTATTTCCGTTTACATTGATTCCTATGGGAAATGCTTGTTTGTTTCTCATCCTGCAGAATGGATTAAGGACTTGAACCAAGGTACCACTGTAGTACTGAAGTAGTCCTTTAAGACATAGAAGTAGGCATTTATAAGCACTCAAACATTAAGCAAGTTTATTCTGTAGGGGAAAAGAAAAAAAAAAAGACTGGGACCTCAATTGGTTGGAACAAGTTATATTACCATGAAAACCATATGGATAAGCACAACCAGAAACAGACAGAAGTGCATTTCGTGCTGCGTCCATATGGTCACTGAGAGTCGGATATGACTGAAGTTATAACTTTCAAACACCAACTAAAAAGAAGCCAACCAAAAGCTAAAAATGTTTTCGTATACGTAATCTGGTCTATATGCTCACGAATTATAGTCATTGCAAGACAAGTCATGAAATAATGTAAAGAAATGACAAATAACAAATAGCTGGATCCAATCCTACAGCTTTATCTAGGTTTGCTTACTTCAGGTCAAAAATATAAAATTCAAAAAAACTACTTTACAATGGGGAAAATATGTTTACAAATGTTGTGCCTGACAAAGCATAAATTAGGCAGGTCAAGTCATAAACCTTTATTTTAATCAGAAAAAATATATATAAAAAACGCTGATGCCTTTGCTGGTCTCTGGAGCACCCACAAGCTTGCATATATAGGGGTGGTGCTAATATTTATGTACCAGTAAAAACTGAAGTTGGGTTCCCTTGTGGTCCAGTGGTTAGTATTTTGAGCTTTTACTGCTGCAATCTTGGTATTCATGGCAGATATACCGAGTGGGTTGCCAGTTCCTTCTTCAGTGGGCCACAGCATACAGCTCCTGGTATCCCATCCAATTCCTTACCAGGCCCAACCCTGCTTGGTGTCAGGGTGGTATAACCTCTTGATTCCCTGACTAGAATCAAACCCAGATAACCACAACAAATCCTAACCACTGGACCACCAGGGAACCTGGTTCATAGCTTGCATAGATGCTATTTTCCAGTTTGTGAAGTATGTAACAAAAATGTACAGCTTTCCACAATGTACAGTGGTCCAATAACGCACAATTATATAAAAAGTGAAGAGACCTCACTTCATAAATGGGTACAAATACTTCCACAGTACCAGTACATGTGAACTGGTTATCTGGAATGTAAAGCCTGACAGAAGGAACAGGTAAGGACAAGCTACACTGGATGTGATTTCTGGCATGATATTGTTATTTTTCTTCTGCACTAGAGAAAGAACAATTCTGCCCATTCAATTTTTGCTTCTGAGTCTGGAGTTACAGAAAAAAATAACAGGTATATAGCCCTAAAATGCACCTAATCTGTAATGTCCTAACAACCAGAGCTATTTTAATTAGGCATTGATCTTCTTGATGTCCTAATTAAATAGTTAAAAACGTGAATCAATATGAAATTCACTCAAACATCAACTTCTAGACCTTCACTTCTTATGAAGTCATCAAGGAAGCAGTCCTAAATGGTCAGACACAAGCTTGTATCATTTACCATTGCCAAGGTAAACCAATTTAACACACCTCCAGCTAAATAGATTGTTCTTGATATCTGCCCACCACTACCTTACACAATACGCCATTACCTTAAACAAGACACTACTAAGATTCTTATACACTCTCATCATTTCTCGTCTTGACTACTGTAACTCGCTCCTTGTTGGCCTGCCCATCACTCGCCTCTCCCCACTTCAATCCATAATGCATGCCTCCGCCAGACTCATCTTCAGTACACATTATTCAGTGTCGGCAGCTCCTCTTTGTCAATCACTTCACTGGCTTCCCTTAGCCTCCAGAATAAAGTTTAAAATCTTGACCCTAACTTATAAAGCCCTCAACAACAGCGCACCCCCGTACATCTCTGCTCTCATCTCCAAATACTCCCCCACACGCCCTCTTCATTCTGCTAACGACCTTCTTCTTTCTACCACTCGTCACCTCCTCTCACTCCCGCCTCCAGGACTTTTCTTGCGCTGCCCCTATCCTCTGGAACTCCTTGCCTCGCTTCACCAGACTATCCTCCTGCCTTAAATCCTTCAAAACATCAATAAAAACGCACCTCTTTAAAGAAGCCTATAACCTTCCTCCCTAACATGCTCAGCACTGCTCTCTCCCCACTGTACCACATACACACTTCACCCTTTACATTGTAAGTCTGCGAGTTTCAATCCTGCGCAGTGCTTTAGGCAAAGCGCTATGGACACCGGATTCCAAGCTCAAAGACAGGGCCCTCCATTCAATGTGTGAATCTTGAACTTGTCATTGCCTGTAACTTAATTTATGTATAGCGCTACGGAATATGTTGGCCCGTTACAAATAAACGATAATAATAGTGGTGTGCAGATAGTAGGAAAGATCTATTTAGACAACAGCATATGCTTTTTCCTTACTGTGGCAATGATAAAAGGAACGGTCCTAAAAACTTCCCAGAGTTGCTCACATGCTCTAAAGATCGCATATGATTCCATGGGTCAAGACAACCTGCTTAACAGAGTGCGAAGATGTTGATGTTTGTACATTTAATACTGAATATGCTATTTGATCATTACAACAGCCTTTAAATGTTGTTAGGATGAGATCAAACTAGAAATATTGCAAAAAGTGAGCCATCTTTTCATCCGTAAAGGTGGAATTTGGCAAAAAGAGGTTGAACCTAATTATTGCCGAAACCGTGAACCAGATAATATCTCCCACAGTACTTTGCAACAGTGCTCTTGCGCTGCAGGTGGGAGAAGGGAAGCATGTAATGTTCTGCTCAAGACAAGTTCCAGCCTTGCTTGCCTCGGGAGTTGTTCCCACATGTTCATACTTCCCCTACACACTGTGCATATATCCGGTATATACCAGTGGCCAGCATTCCTAGGTGGCAGGTCTGTGCCAAGTGTAGAGAGTGCCAGGCAGACAGCACAGCAGTGCACCATCCTGGCAGAAGGATTGCTGCCAGGCTTCAAGCTTATCTGGAGGAAGTACTAGTAGAATTACACAAACATCAGTTAACACCCATGTGGTGCATATTACAGCAAAATAAACATATTTCACTGCATTAATTGCTGAAAAGTCGATATCACAATTCCTGCTTCCTCCCTTGTAGGGTCTGTGTTGCTAGAGAAGCTACATCCTCCAGGAAACTGGGGGGCTGACATCTGAAAAGTTCATCCATCACCCAGTCTGAACTGATGAACAAAGAAGCACCTTAGGTTTGGTAGATTAAGGCAAAAGGACAAAGGAAGGAGCAGCCAAATTGAGAGGGGAGACAATGCAGGATTCTTGGCAGGTGGTAGTCAAAAAATGTTGCAAGTCACACGCCCACCAGAAGGCCAGACAGCGAAAGACACACTTATCACTGCACCCAATCATAACACAAAATGCTTCAGAGCACACTACCCACTAAATGTAATTATTTGGCACCGCGTCCTATGCGCACATGACAGTTGCGCACGGACAATTGTGCACTGTGGAAATGCAGCTGGCAAATGCGCGCCATTTAAAGCATGAACTATCTAGGTACCCCAACACCTTCAAACCCTAAGCCCTTAGACCCCTAAGCCTAACCCTTAGATCCCGAACACACTTAAGCCTAACACTAAAACCCCCAAGTCTACAACCCTTAAGCCTAACACCCCTACACTCACCTTAGCTCAGTCCACAGAGCGCAGTTGTCGGGCACTCAACTGTCTTGCGTGCAGTTGACAGTGTGCGCAATTGCTCTGCGCGTTGAGGATGGGACACCAAATTCTTTATTGTAGAAATCTAAAAAATGTGGGTAACATGGGGGGTCTTCTTATAGTAATGACACAGTCTACAACAGGTCACTGAATTGGCCTTATAGAAACCACTGTTTACATCACCTATAAGTAGGTGACCCTTGCAGAGATAAATAAAATGATCTTCATTGATAAGGCAGAGTACTTTTTTAAAGAAGAAATCATCTCTAAATAACTTTAGAAAACAATTATTAAGATGGTGCCCAAACTGTCTCCCCACTAATATCATTGAAAGTGTGTGTGTGTGTGTGTTTTAAATGACCACTGTGGTCTGATTTTTCAATATGGATTTTTAAATTGTATCAATAAAGTTGATAATGGACAAAACGTTTAAGAAAGAAAAAAATTAAAGCTCAACGAGTATTTGATGATGCGTCTCAAGACACAGGTCCCACTGCACGAGACGCGTCTTGGTGCTCCTTCTCTCGTCTTGAGGTCTTCTCAAAGCTGGACAGCTCACCAGAATCTACAGGAGACCCACTGGAAGATGGGAAGATCTTGCTGTACAATAATACAAGGTCTTGGACCTTAAAAGAACACACTAGAACCAGTACATGTTCTCAAACTAGAACACTTTATTAGGGGGGGGATCAGGATACATTTATATGGGGTTAAAAACAATGAAAACCCAAATGATAAAAACATTTTTGACAATACAAAAAGCATCTTTGAATTCCAAGCCTAAACCTGGGCGACTAATCACTGAGCCACTGATATAAGCCTTCTTGTTATTGGTCGGCAAGGAACCAAAATCGTCAAGATGCTGGTAACTAAGTTTAAATTTCCCGCCCTCAAATGGGCGGACCTATCCGATGAGGGCCAACAGCAGCACTTTGCCTATTGGTTTGGGTAGTGGCAAATGTTTCCAATGGCAAGGAAGGTGCCAGGAATAAAAGGATTATTTAGAGGAGTAGGAGGAACAATGAAGAAGGGATTGTGGAGGCACTTTGGTGTCCATTGGATACTGGAGGTCACAGTCTCTAAAAAGAACTATAGCCTCTGGCATTTTCAAATGTCCCGCTCCAGGCCTGTTAACCAAGGCATGTAGCGCCACAATGGTGGCTTTCCGATTGGTCGCTGATGCGACAGAGCCACCAATTAGTCTGGGACAACAAACCAGGAATTCCAAAATGCATGGGAGTTTTCACTCCACTTCTTCCAGAGTCCAGTGCCGGCTACAATAAATGCCCAGACCCCAGTTATCAAGCCCTGTGCTGGTCCAGCTGGACCATGTCTCCACAGTGTTTTTTTTTTTGTGTTTTTTTTTTAAATGAAGGTCTCAGAGCACAAAAAAAAAAAAACGTATTCAGACTGACTCTTCTTGGATTCTTGCAGTCTATCAGTCAATGATATCTACAAGCTGAAGTATGATCTCTGCATTTCCTGTTAGCTTCAATTAAGTTTAAAACAGGTTTTACTTGATATTTTCCATGCACAAAAAGCAACTTTTGTAATGTTTGAAGCATGCTCCTTTAAATACTTAAAAAACAGTTGTGGTCCATGCCCATGTGGAGTTAAAAAAAAAAAAAGGACACTTGTTTGTCAAATATGTATCAAAATTAATATTATCAGCTGTTCACAAAACATTTTGATGGCCGTTTATGATTACAGGAATCCATTTTGTGTTTGATACATCACTTCCTCAGAGGTGAGTGAGAAAAAAAGGCAATAAGCAGGGTTGTTTGAGTCAATGGGCAGCATGGGAACATAAACAAACAAAGAGTCGAGGGAAGGCAGACGACGGAGAAGAAGCATTTGCAAACTGGGGTCAAAGGGGAGCAGAAATCACAGAAGTCAAATAAGTGGACCAGACCGTGCAGCAACCATAATGGAGCCGGTGTAACTAAAACCTGGATATGAGGGCACTAGACCTGTGCACCTGGCACAGTCCATGCTAGGTAGTATTCGCAAGCATGTAGCATAGTGAGGGTGCACCCACGGATGCTGTGCTAGAGGAATAGAGCAGAGAGCTTAGAGATTGTGGCTGAAAGCAACAGAGCAGACTGCAGGAGCTTGGTTGTTATAACAATGCAAAGGTCCATAGTCATTGTTTGATCACTAGATAAAACTGAAATTAGCACAACGCCCATTACCTCTCACTCATAGAAGCAGATGCCTTGCATCATTCACTGCAACCATTTTGTTCTCCAGAAATGTGAACACCCCTCTCAGACGCAACTTCTAGCAATACATCATGAAACCTTCCACGATCCTTCAGAACGTTTTTTTGTCGTTATAAACGAATAATCTTTACACTGGTGCCAATGAGAGCAGCAGCCCTTTAACAGCAATCTTATTAGATAAGAGGTCAAACAATGATTCATAAGCTGCCCCAGGGTACACTGCCAATAGAAACCACTTTAATACAGCAACTCTCCATCCACTGGACAGCATGATGTTGATATGACTTTGTATCTGAAAATGTAGCACTGCATGCAAGACAAGGCCATCTCCACTGACCTTATAGTGGACAGATATCACTGGTGGTTGATCTTTTAAAGTTTAGTATCCAATCCTTTTTTAAGTAATTGCATATGGATTGTATTAAATGCAGAATTAAAAGTTGCACAGAGGACCATTGTCTTAAGCGTGATTAACTTGCAGGAAAAAAAACACTAGACATGCTCAGACCTAGGGATTAGGCCCAGATCTTTTATTTTGGCAGGTGATCTACACTCAGGACAATGGACCCAAAACCCCAGAAGAGAAATCTAAGTATTGGTAAGATATGAATCAGAAAATCTGACTGACAGCTAAACAATGACAAACTTCAATGTTAGTTTACGGAGGAAAAAAGTGCAATAACACCTTTATTTTAAAGTTACACCATATTCGGAATCTATGACCTGTCACTTTAAAATACCTGACTCCTGTTATGAAGGCAGTACAATGTACCTTTAAATCTAGTATAATTACAGTAATGATGTTAATTTTTAAAGTCTTGTTCTCAGTAATTAAGTCACTAGACAGCTTTTGGGGTTAAATATTTCTAATAAAGGATTGTTCTTCTTTAATTACACAGATTTCTTTGAGAGATTGCAGACACCAAACTCACCTGGTTTATTTCCCCGGAGAGAATCTGCATTTCTGTCCCATGTCTCAAAGTGTGGCTACTGCAAGAGAGTAAGAGAATTAATTGAACCTTTTTGTCATGCCAAAGAGTACAATTGCACAGTTTGGTTACTCTCCCACATTATTAGATGGAAGGGATTAATTATATTTTAGTGATGCCACAGCATTACAGATAGTATGTTATTAGCAGTAACTCCATAAGTACAGTATATCCGGTTTGCCATCAAAAGCCCCACCAGAGACTACAGTGGGTCTTGTGAGAAATCATGCGAGTCAGTGCCATTCCAAGAAAGTCAAAGTGGACATATAGAAACTCCAAGACATACTCCAAACAGGGCCCTCCTCCTAAACATAAATACTACCCGCCCCTTGCTCTCGCCAGGCTAACACTCGCCCCTTGCTCTCACCAAACTAACACACGCACCTGCCAGACACCCACATATAAGGCTCACATCTTGCATCTTCCTTTTTCCCCAAAGCACCTGTAGGGCCCACACCTTCCATTTACCAGATGTATAAAGTGTTTCCGGAGGCGCTTACGGGGCCTGCTTCTTTCCTCTTTCCAGAGGCGCTTATGGGGGCCGCGTAAGCGCCTCTCCCTTGATTAATAATTAACAACTAATTAAATAGTTGCAGATCAGAGGAGATCTTAAAAGGTTGAACTTGATGGACTGAAAGTCTTTTTTCAACCTTAATTACTATGGCCCTCATTCTATTAGCGGCCGCAGCCGTTGCGGGGCCGCAAGGACCGGCCGCAAGCTATTCTGCTATTCTATTCCCTTCCGGCCGGCTTGCGGCCGGCGCCTTGCTATCTCTTGCGGCCGCTCGCGCCGGAGGAAAGCCTTTGATCTTAAACGGCCGCAAGGAAATCGGCCGTAAGAAATTCCTATTTGCAATTCAATTGCTCCGGGAACCCTCTCTGCAAGGCTAAAAGCGAGCCGCAGCTTACTTGCAGGAAAGAGGTCCCGCTAGCACCAATTAAGCACATAAAATAGTCCAAATAAAGCCATCCTGCACTTTGCAGAGTCTATAAAGTGATATTCGGTGTTAGCAAAAATAGCACAAATTTCCCCTATACTCAAATCCGTAAAATATTTTTTTTTTAATATACGTAAAATATACATGTAAAAAGTCCATAGGGCTTGGAGCACCTCAGACCCGCCCACGCCGCAGCCGGAAAATAAACAGTTAATTTGAACTCGGGTTTGGGGTGATATGCAAGCTTGAGAGTGGGTTCCTTTTAATCCTCATGTCCCCCAATATGATCCCTAGCATTTACAGAGCTGTACAGTGCAGGCTTGAATTTATTTTTGTGTTTTTAGATTTCAGAGCTTACGGCCGGTTCCAAGACATGCGGCCGGCCGTAAGGGGAGATCCTTGCGGGGCCGTATAATAGAATCGCGAGTTAACTGAACCCCCGTAAGGAATCGCAGCCTTACGGCCGGTAATAGAATGAGGCCCTATGTAAGTATGTCTTTCCTCTTTCCGGAGGCGCCTACAGGGGCCTACGTCTTTCCGGAGGCGCCTACTGGGCCTGCGTCTTTCCGGAGGCGCTTAAGGGGCCGGCGCATTTTCTTCTTTCTGGAGGCGCTTAAGGGGCCGGCGCCTTTCTCTTTCTGGAGGCGCTTAAGGGGTCCGCGTCTTTCCGGGCACACTTATGGGGCCCACTCCTATGCTCTTGCACTTACAGGACCCTCATTTTCCAATTTCCAGATGCACCGACAGGGCCTATTCCTTTTTCCAGACGCATTTACAGGGCCGTGTCTTCCTCTTTCCAGATGCACTTACAAGGATGGCGTTGTCTTCTTTCCAGGCACCTTACAGGGTCCACTTCTTTTAGACGCACATAAAGTGCCTGCAGCTGTCCTCTTACCAGCGACATATAAACACACAGAACACACATCATCATCTTCCTCCTCCTCCTCACAGGCGCATAATGCTTACCGCCTCACTGGCACATTCAGCCCACTCTTTCCAACACTCAGAGCCCCTTCTTTCCTCAAACATGCACACATGACTCCCTGTTTCTCACAGACATTTCAAACAACAATTTCAGGATCCCCTACTCTCACACTCCCAGAGGACATTCACCTTGCTCTCATGCATACTGAGCCCCTTTACCTACCAGGGTAGGAAGTGCTAAGGAGCCACGCCCCTTTATGGATCAATCTCTATAAGAATAAACTGTTTTCCCACTTACTGACTTAGCCCCAATTCTATCACAGCCCAGAATCCTGTTCATACACACCCAAAGCACAATACAGCCGTCTCTTCCAGCTCACAGGCCGATTCCCGGCTCGATGAGTAGACAACACCGGAAATCCGCCATCTTGCTACACCCCAACCCGCTCGCAATGTTTAAACCTACAGAATACAACCATCTTGCTCCACCTGAGTATAGAAAGCCTAAGTGCGCCCTCTAGCCCAGCGTAGTAGTTAGTGTTGTGACAGGACCGCGTGCCGCCATCTTGGTGCTCTCCCCGCAGCCTCCAGGATTTAGGCTACGCAAAAGCGGGACACAAACACCCCATAATTGATCACTGCCCTCCTCCCAGGATGTCCGGACACATACCTGTGGGCGGCAACCACCGTGTCCTCGCGGGCAACCTGCTAGACACCGAATTCCCCCAGCTCAGCTGCGACTCGCCCGGGATTATGCCTTCCCAGACGCCGCCTCGGAGAGTACCAACATGGCCGTCCCGACTATAGTTGAACCCCGCCTCCTCATCGTCTGACAGGTCCTTCCCGCCAATTGGAGAGAGGCACAACAACTCTTGTCCAATCACCTCTACTTCTCTCATGCATTCCGTTGGCTGCGAGTCAATAATAGCTCAGCTGTCCAACCAGCCGCCTCACTGACTCCCAAACCATAATATATGTCACCCTCACAATCAAAACATAGGGGACTGACGTAATTCAGTCCATAGTGGCCACATTCATGCCTGATAAAATCATGTTATGTAAAAATATGGATCTATCGTGTTATGTGCACGCACGGCACGGGAAGCATCCTGGTGCTGGGCGGGTTTGCGTCCCGATATACTCCCTAGCCCTTACTCTACACCCCTTGGCGGCTGTAACTCTAACCCCCTACGCCAGTTACCGGCCCTAAACCTAACCCCCTACACCCCATGCCGGCACTAACCCCAAACGCACCTTACTGGCCCTAACTCCCTACACACCTTGCTGGCCTAATCCCCTACACACCTTGCCGGCCCTAACCCTAACCTCCTACACCCCATGCCGGCACTAACCCCAAACACACCTTGCCGGCCCTAACCCTAACCTCCTACACCCCATGCTGGCACTAACCCCAAACACACCTTGCTGGCCCTAACCCCCTACACACCTTGCCGGCCCTAACCCTAACCTCCTACACCCCATGCCGGCACTAACCCCAAACACACCTTGCTGGCCCTAACCCCCTACACACCTTGCCGGCCCTAACCCTAACCTCCTACACCCCATGCCGACACTAACCCCCTACACACCTTGCTGGCTCTAACCCCCTACACACCTTGCTGACCCTAACCCCCTACACACCTTGCTGGCCCTAACCCCCTACACACCTTGCAGGCCTAACCCCCTACACACCTTGCCGGCCCTAACCCTAACCTCCTACACCCCATGCCGGCACTAACCCCAAACACACCTTGCTGACCCTAACCCCCTACACCCCTTACCGACCCTAACCTCCTAACCCCTTAAAAGTAGCTTCCTAACCCTAACCCCCTACACCACTTACCGGTCCTAATCCTAACCCGAAAACCGGCCACTTCCAGACAGCTACATCAGGATGTACACGGCTCTCTTCCCAGCGCTGAAGAGTGCGTGCGTTCATATAACAGGATAGTTCCAAAAATATTAGAGATACAGGATAGGAAGGGCACAGGGGCTCTGCTGATACTGATGAGCTAATGATCATTGTGTTCTAATATGGATCATTATTAGTTTGTAAAAGTTACACCTAAAATTATTTGTCATATTTTATACACAGCGGATATAAAAAGTCTACACATCCCTGTTAAAATGTCAGGTTTCTGTGCTGTAAAAAAATTAGACAAAGATAAATCATTTCAGAACTTTTTCCACCTTTAATGTCACCTATAAACAGTACAACTCAATTGAAAAACAAACTGAAATCTTTTAGGTGGAGAGAAGAGAAAAAAAAGAAAAATAATGTGGTTGAATAAGTCTGCACACCCTCTTATAACTGGGGATGTAGCTGTGTTCAGAATTACGCAATCACATTCCAAATCGTGTTAAATAGGAGTCAGCATACACCTGCCATCATTTAAAGTGCCTCTGATTAACCCCAAATAAAGTTCAGCTGCTCTATTTGGTCTTTCCTGAAATGTTCTTAGTCGCATCCCACAGCAAAAGCCATGGCCCACAGAGAGCTTCCAAAGCATCAGAGGGATCTCATTGTTAAAAGGTATCAGTCAGGAGAAGGGTACAAAATAATTTCCAAGACATTAGATATACCATGGAACACAGTGAAGACATCATCAAGTGGAGAAAATATGACACAACAGTGACATTACCAAGAACTGGAGCTCCCTCCAAAATTGATGAAAATACGAGAAGAAAACTGGTCTGGGAGGCTACCAAGAAGCCTACAGCAACATTAAAGGAGCTGCAGGAATATCTGGCAAGTACTGGCTGTGTGGTACATGTGACAACAATCTCCTGTATTCTTCATATGTCTGGGCTATGGGGTAGAGTGGCAAGACGAAAGCCTTCTCTTACGAAGAAAAACATCCAAGCCAGGCTACATTTTGCAAAAACACATCTGAAGTCTCCCAAAAGCATGTGGGAAAAGGTGTTATGGTCTGATGAAACCAAGGTTGAACTTTTTGGCCATAATTCCAAAAGATATGTTTGGCGCAAAAACAACACTGCACATCACCAAAAGAACACCATACCCACAGTGAAGCATGGTGGTGGCAGCATCATGCTCTGGGGCTGTTTTTCTTCAGCTGGAACTGGGACCTTAGTTAAGATAGAGGGAATTATGAACAGTTCCAAATACCAGTCAATATTGGCACAAAACCTTCAGGCTTCTGCTAGAAAGCTGAACATGAAGAGGAACTTCATCTTTCAGCATGACAACGACCCAAAGCATACATCCAAATCAACAAAGGTATGGCTTCACCAGAAGAAGATTAAAGTTTTGGAATGGCCCAGCCAGAGCCCAGACCTGAATCCAATTGAAAATCTGTGGGGTGATCTGAAGAGGGCTGTGCACAGGAGATGCCCTCGCAATCTGACAGATTTGGAGTGTTTTTGCAAAGACGAGTGGGCAAATCTTGCCAAGTCAAAATATGCCATGCTGATAGACTCATACCCAAAAAGACCGAGTGCTGTAATAAAATCAAAAGGTGCTTCAACAAAGTATTAGTTTAAGGGTGTGCAGACTTATGCAACCATATTATTTTATTTTTATATTTTTTCTTCCCTCTACCTAAAAGATTTCAGTTTGTTTGTTTTTCAATTGAGTTGTACAGTTTATAGGTCACATTAAAGGTGTGATTTATCTTTGTCCTATTTTTTTACAGCACAGAAACCTGACATTTTAACAGGGGTGTGTAGACTTTTTATATCCACTGTGTATATATATATATATATATAGTATCTCACAAAAGTACATACTTTTTTGTACATATTTTATTTTATCTTTTCATGTGACAACACTGAAGAAATGACTCTCTGCTACAATATAAAGTAGTAAGTGTGCAGCCTGTATAACAGTGTAATGGCAAATAACTCTCTGATGTTATGTAAAAAGAATTGTTGCTCTACATAAAGATGGCCTAGGCTATAAGAAGATTGCCAAGACCCTGAAAAAGAGCTGCAGCACAGGGGGCAAGACCATACAGCGGTCTCACAGGACAGGTTTCACTCAGAACAGTTACCAGACGTTTGCTTTGGAGCCCCATACACCACAGAGTTGGCTGTTCTGTCATTTTAGACTCATGTCTGTTAGCCCCCTTGATAGTAGCGTGTCGGTTGGCTCTCGCTCACATTCGATGTTCACCTCTGACAACAATGGCACGTGATACTCCGTAGTTTTGATACCGTTTATTCACAATGGTGCTGTATCTCCAGTCACGGTATACTTTAACCACAGCAGCACACGAACATTTCACAAACTGCACTGTTTCAGAAATATTGCCACCCTTGGCCCGAAAGCCAGTGACCATGCCCTTTTCAAAGTCGGATAAATTGCACGTTTTACCCATGACAACGATGGATGATATGTTTGCAGAATGCCTTCATGTCACCTTACATACCCACTTTTATATGTATAAAAGTTATGAAACCCATGTAGCTTGCATGTTACTTCTCCAGGCTTAGGCTATAAGGAATAGGGTCAGAGTTATGGGGTGACCTGAAGTTTGCCAGCAGAGATAAGTGGTGAGGCAACAGAGATGATACTAGTTTTCTACATTAACCAATTGTAAAAACAGAACATATCCTCAAACGTCTTGGCTCTGCCCCTTTGTAGTACCCCCTGCAGAGTATAGAGAAAAGCCACAGTCATTTCCTCACCACGTTGTAGACTCGGGTGGCGTGAATAGGACCCCTATCACGTTCAAAAGGCAGAATGGAAAACATCTGATTAACCCTCAGTCTAGTAGTTAATAATCCTGACATGACAGTAATTTGACCAGGTTAGAAGAGTTATAAACCTCTTGTGACTGGCCCCTGAATGCTATCAATATACTGGATTGTGGTTCAATAAAATTTGTTCTCACTTTAAACAGGCATAATCAACGTGCATGCTTTATTCTGACGGGATAATATTTCTAAACATTGGAATTATTGCTACACACAGGGGGTAGTATTGCTGTGTACCTGTTTTCCTGCACTTCCTGGGTTATGGTGGAGGTGGTATGCTATTCCTACTAAACAGGGATATTCCAAAGAACCCTAAGACCTACGAGGTGACATTGATCTAGGACCTTTCTGAGCCCAACGGTAGCCAAAGCAACATCAGCAAATCTGGGTATCCTTGACATATATACATACATTTCTAACATCATGCGTTCCGTTAGCTAGAGGAGATCATGGGTGTCCTAGATCTTTGATAGCCGTACATATTGTTTCTCTAAAATAAAAAAATATATATATTTTTAGCTGAGTGAAATTTATTAATATTAGGCAACCATCCACTCATACAATACAATAAGAGTGTGTGCCAGGTGTACTTGTTCTCCTCTGACAAAGCAGGGATAAAAAGCACAATAGGCATGCCACTTCCTATGCCGGCGTCCCTATATAGAGCAGAATCTCCTATACTAAGGTCCTGAATAGAGAGAGTCTGGAGGGTAACAGTGAATGTTTGGCACTATTTCTGTTTCTTTGCACCTCTATGGTTATACCTTTAATGGACCACTTCTCAATGAAAAAAAATATATAAGTTTGAGTCTGACTGAGCATTATTAAGGAGGAAAAAAGTCATAAAGCTACTTTTTTTATTGAAAAAAATATTTTGATGCCTCTGCTGGACCCTGAAAGGATGGAAGATACAATGGAGAATTATGGTTGCATCCTTTGATGCAAACTCCTGCTTTTGGCCCAGTAGAGGGGAGAGGGTGTCAATTTCAATCTTACTCAGTTACCTGTACTTCTGTCTCCACTGATAACTACAAAAACACACCTCATCATCCAGCTCTCAGGATGTGGTTAAAAACACAAAATGGCTTCTTGTATTGATAATCTAAGCCTTCAAAATTCTAGATTTTTTACCTAAAAAAATGTCCATGGCTTTCACAGCTTTTAGTTAGTTTGGTAAATACTTGAGAAACAAATGTATTTTTTTAAACTGCAGTGTTTCTTTAAGTTTTAATTTGTCATTAGATCATAATAATAAGGTATAGCATTTGTTCTGTAATTCTGGGTAAAGAGAAGTCTATTCTGATTTAGAAGTGAATCTCTTGAAGCAATCACATATATAGTTGTGGATCTTACGAATGTTGTTCACGCAATGTTAAAAGTTACAGGCATGCGCAATGCGCCCCGAAGGCCCACACGACTTAGGGTACAATGAGCGCCAGAGGCACTTATTTTGAGGCCAGCACGACTTGGTGCAAGAAATTGTGGCGCTCATTGCAGGGCTCATGATCAGCGGTGCAGGCGCTCATCGCGAGGCCTGTACGACTTTGCTGCAATGAGCGCCAAAGGCCAGCACGACTTGGTGCAAAAAATTGTAATTTCTCAGGGTCCCTCTATGTGTTATCTGTCCCGTCATGCCTGTTATTTGCCCGAGGATGCTCCAACGATGGAGGATAGAAACAGATTGCAGGCGCTCATAGCAATGCCCGCTATCAGCGACAAAGCCTGTAGCACTTTGCTGCTGATCGCGAGGCACGCAAGACTTTCCATAAATAATAACTCTAACGGACAATATTTTTCCATGCACGTAACTCGGAAAAAATACCAAAAAACACCAATTAGTTAAAAAACATAGCTTACAAACTCACACACAGCACAGGGAGAGGGGGGGTGGGGGCACATGGAAGGGAGAGGGGGGAAACAGACAAAAGGGTCAGAGAGTGGGGAGAGGTTCGCAATGAGCGCTGAAGGTGCTGATTGGGAGGCATGAAAGTGGCAGTTTGCCCAAGGCCTGCAATGAGCGGCCTGCAAAGACGCTCAGCGAGAGGCCCGCAACTTAGAGGGGTGAGAGCCATGCATTCTGTGGCAAACAGCATTGCCAGCCTTCACATTTTATTGTCGTTGTTTTATATAAGATGCAGGATCTGAGGTGTGAATGAGGGAGCTGGGTAGTTTTATTTGGGTTAGGTCGGTTTTGTGAAGCAATGTGGACTAGACATAGACTTCTTGGAGAAGTTGGTATAGTTTCTTGAAAATATGTCAGGGAAGAGTTTTTATGGTGTCTTGAAGAAGATGGTCTAGTTATAGATCTGGAACATCTATAATCCATATCCCGACAATTTGGCATAGTCCTGGAAGTCAAGTACTAATAGAAGTTTATTCAGATGCAATGGAAGACATTTGCAAGATGTAAAATCTATTGCAAATAGAATTATACAGGAATTACAATACTGCATTGATTGTTATGTCTTATCCATCTACACAACTCTGACTTCAACAGATTTAAGGAATGGCATGACATCTTGCTAACACATTTCCTATCTTTCCAAACATGTATGCAACACTCATCTGAATTTCAACACAAATTTCAACCTAAATTTGCCGGTTTATATAATTATTCTGGGGTAAGTAAAACACATCTGACTTTCAACACTGCTACCTAAACTAAATATGCCTGTTAAATAAGGGTATCAAAATAGAACTAAACAAGATTGAACATGAATTAAACGCACTTAAATTAAATGTCACCTCTGACAAGAACAAACAAGGCAAGCACACTTTATCTTTATTTTTAAATATTCTGTTGCCTTTTTGCTTACACATTGTGTCACAATATTTCCTCACACATTCTTCCTCTTTAGAACCTCCTGTCTCTTTCTCAGACTCCTCTCCTCAGTTTCTCCACATCATATCACCAACATCATTACCATCTTACCTTCCATGCTCTCCTAACATCTTTTTCTTTGCTCCCACAAGCTCCACTCTTTCTTCCTGTCACTATGGCCCTCATTTAATTGAGCCTTTCGGTAGATCCGGGCTTGCAAATGGAGCCCATAACCTATTTTGCTATTCAATTGGCTTCCATTTGCAAGCTCCGATCGAGTTACGGGCCCCCGAGCTGCCAATCCTTTGCGATCCATTATAATTGTTCAAATCGCAAGTTAAAGCCCCTCCAAGCCTTTGATCTTTCACAGGCACAAACTTCCGAACGCTAAAATCGCAAATCGCTATTTAATTGCTCTGATTCCCTTCGCAAACCACTCCGTGAAGCCCGCAAGTGGCAAAAATAGAACCACAAGTCACTAGTACCAAGGAAGTCTCGCAAAGGGCTTAATGGCATGTACAGAGCACTGTAAATGCATATATAAACACTCTACTGTACTTATATTAAAAGGGAAAGTGATGTTAGGTCTTAGAATTAATAGCACAACATTCTTAAGCTCGAAAATCAACCAAAAAAAATACTTGATTTCATGTTTAATTTCCATGTTATATTGAACCTGGCAATCGGTGTGTTAATAAATATAATCAAACTCGCATGTAATAGAATATCATATCTATGGCTTTATCAATATTGCATTGTATCTGGAATGTGGGTCTGATCATAACTCATAATTCAAGCCCGTAGGACTTTGTAATCCAACCTCCTTTTTCATTGAGCTACAGGCTTGACATGATCATTGATGCAAGGCCGTAACTTGTGGTTAGAAGCAGCCAATTGAATGTGGGTCCAATCGTGACTTGTGGTTCAAGCCCGTAAGACTTCAATAGGAAAATGGAGGTTGGATTTCAAAGTCACACGGTGTGAGGAATTGACTCTGCTGGGTTTTGAACCCTGGTCCCCAGGCTGCTATACCTCTTCCCTACCACTGCGCCAGCCTGCCTTTTGTGAATTCCATTGAGACCTTATAAGCTTGACTCTGCTAGCAATTGTATCAGTACCTAAGTCTCTTCAGCTGTGTCTGGTCAGGTGTCTGGTCCTTGGCCTATATAAGGCACTTCCTGTCTATTGATCCTTGCCAGATTATTGTGTGGTTTCTGATCACTTCAATAAACCTTGTTCCTGTTTTCACCTACAAGTTTGCAGAACTGGATTATTGCTGACCTTGGCTACTGGTCTCCACAACTTTGTGATTTCTATATCATTACAGAATAATCTGGCCCTTTCATGGAGACCGCCGGGACAGATTCTGCATTGGCCCAGCAGGTTGCTTTATTTGCAAGAACTGTGCAGACCCAGGCACAGACCATCCAAGTGCTGCAGGACCAGGTAGCTGAACTGCAAAATAAATTTCAGTCAATGCACAGTAAGTATACCAGCTACAGGGCACGAGATGTTGCGGCTGCTACTGTTACACCTGCTCAAGAGGCCCGCTTGCCCCTGCCAGAAAAGTTTGGAGGAGATCGCAAAAAATTTAGGGGTTTCCTAAATCAATGCCGTTTGCACTTCATGATGTTACCGCACCAATTTCCATCTGAAAGAGAGAAGGTGGGATTTATTTTTTCCTTATTCAAAGATGAAGCCCTGGCTTGGGGCCCCCCCCCTATTCTGGAACAAGACAGTCCAGTCTTGGGTAATCTAAATGACTAGTTTTTGATGACCCCAATCGATGTGCTAAAGCAGAAGCCACTCTCCTTCATTTGCATCAAGGGAGGCGCTCTGTGGCTGAATATGCTGCTGAATTCAGACAGTGGGTTGCTGATACTACCTGGAACCAATCAGCCCAGAGGTTCCACTTCAGAAAAGGTCTCTCAGAAGCTATAAAAGATGAGCTAGCTCGTGTTGATCTTCCTGCTGACTTTGATGCATTTGTGCGTTTGGCTATCCGTATTGATCAGAGACTTTCTGAAAGAAGATTGGAAAGACAGGGCTCTTTTAGACCAAGTACTACTCCAATTTCCTATTCAAGAACTTCTACTCCGATCCCACAAACACCTACAGACTCTGAGCCAGAGGCTATGCAGGTAAATCTAATAAGAGGGCCATTATCCAACTAAGAAAAACAGTGGCGACGCACTCACAATTTATGCCTGTATTGTGGTAGTGCAGGGCACTATGCCATCAATTGCCCTAGCAAATCCAAAAGAACAATAGCTATGGCGGCTGAGGGTGCACAGATTCGACACCAATCCCAGATTTCGGATCAACTTGATTCTGTCACACAACCCTTGTTTTCTCTGGCTCATGGTGAAGAGGGTATGTTGACTCAACATCCTCATTTTGTGGTGCCTATCACGTTGCAATGTGGTGATCGTAAAATTTCAACTACCGCTATGATAGATCCTGGAGCAGGCGGAAACTTTATGGACATTAAATTTGCAGCAGGAAATAGAATTCAGTCTATCCCTAATTCTTCACCTGTGTTAATGGAGACAGTTGATGGTTCTCCACTTACTTCAGGACCGGTTACACATGAGACTGTGCCCTTAAAGTTGACTGTGGAGGTGAATCACCATGAGGCTATCTCTTTCCACCTAATTTCCTCAACACAGTTTCCAGTGATTTTGGGGGTACCTTGGCTTGCTCTGCATAACCCACAGATTGATTGGAAGATCAGAACTTTGTCCTTTCCTTCAGAACACTGCTTAATAAATTGTCAACCCACTAAGGTTACACCTGTTGCCACAACAATTAATGAAATGGTTGCTACAAACTTGACTAAGCTTCCTCTACAATATCGGGATTTTGCAGATGTCTGTGATAAGAAGAATGCTGATCAGCTTCCACCACACAGGCCTTATGATTGCCCAATAGAGCTGTTGCCTGGGGCTGCTATCCCATTTGGCCGTATATATTCCCTTTCTGAGCCTGAATTGAAAGCTCTTCGTGAATACCTACAAGAAAATCTTGCCAAAGACTTTATTCGACCATCTACTTCCCCAGCAGGAGCTCCTATTTTCTTTTTAGAAAAGAAAGATGGCAGCCTACGGCCATGCGTTGATTACAGGGACATTAATAACATCACTGTTAAAAACCGCTACCCCTTGCCTCTGATTCCTGAACTTTTGGAGAGACTCCGCTCAGCTAAAATATTTACGAAGCTTGATCTTCGGGGGGCATATAATCTGGTTCGCATAAGACCCAATGATGAATGGAAAACAGCTTTCAGAACCAGGTACGGGCATTACGAATATCTAGTAATGCCTTTTGGGCTGTGTAATGCCCCTGCAACTTTCCAGCATCTTATCAATGATGTACTACGAGATCTCCTGGATCAGTTTGTTGTGGCATATTTGGATGATATCCTAATATTCTCTGATAATCTTGAAAACCACAGAAAACAGGTCCGTATAGTTCTAGAGCGCCTTCGTACCCACCGCCTATACATTAAACTAGAAAAATGTGAGTTTGAACAAACAGAAATTCAATTCCTGGGGTATGTAATAACTCCCAAAGGTTTAAGTATGGACGCAAGTAAAATTAAAGCTGTGCTGGACTGGCCCATCCCCAAGAATGAAAAAGATGTTCAGAGATTTGTGGTGTTTGCCAATTTTTACAGGCGTTTCATTAAGAATTTCTCTGCCGTTATTACACCGATCACTGAACTCACACGTAAAGGGACTCCTTTTCAGTGGTCCGATAAGGCGGATACCGCATTTTCCCGATTGAAGACTCTGTTTACCTCTGCCCCTGTCCTGGTACATCCTCAGCCGGAATTACCATTTATTGTGGAAGTTGATGCTTCTGATTCAGCTGTTGGTGCTATACTGTCTCAAAGGACTGGACCTAAGATGCTGTTACATCCGTGTGCCTTCTATTCCCGCCAGATGGTGCCAGCAGAAAGAAACTATGACATAGGGAATAAAGAACTATTGGCTATAAAAGCTGCCTTCACCGAATGGAGACATCTCTTGGAGGGAGCTACCCATCCAATTACTGTCCTCACAGATCACAAAAATGTATTCGATCAGCTAAGAGACTATCAGCCAGACAAGCACGCTGGTCCCTATTCTTCTCGAGGTTTAATTTTTTGGTTACATACCGTCCTGGCTCCAAGAATGGTAAGGCGGATGCCTTGTCTAGAATAGCTGACCCCCTCCATACTACCGTAACCAAGACCACCATCTTGCCAGAGGATATATTTATAGGAGTTACATTTCCTTCTGATCTGATTTCTCGCATTAAAAAGGGCTACGCTGAAGACCCAGTTCTTCGTGATCCTCCTCGTGACCTCCATATGACGATGCGTAATGGGTTTTGGATTTTTCAACAACGTCTGTTTGCTCCGGAGTCAGTGCGACTGGACCTTTTACGTCTCTACCATGACTCAAAACCAGCAGGTCATCCAGGAATCAGAAAGACACAAGAGCTACTTGCCCGATCCTTTTGGTGGCCGAAGTATCATGAGGATGTTAAGAAGTATGTGTCCTCTTGTGATGTGTGTGCCAGACATAAGACTCCTCGCTCATCCCCTGTTGGCTTGCTTCAGCCTCTTCCGATTCCTCATCGTCCCTGGGGATCTATATCCATAGACTTTATTGTGGAACTACCTCCCTCTAAGGAACACACTACCATTCTTGTTGTTGTGGACAGGTTAACTAAGATGGGTCATTTCATACCAGCTCGTGGTCTCCCTTCAGCTAAAAACAGACGGCTGACCTGGTTATTCGGGAAATATTTCGCTTGCATGGAGTGCCTGATGAAGTAGTTTCTGACAGGGGAGTACAGTTTACGTCTCGTTTTTGGAAACATTTTTGTTCTAATCTAGGTATTAATGTAAATCTGTCGTCAGCTTTTCATCCGCAAAGTAATGGACAGACTGAGCGAACCAACCAGACTTTGGAGCAATATTTGCGGTGCTATATTAGTTACCTGCAGGATGACTGGCTGGATTTTCTACCCACGGCGGAGTTTGCCTATAACAATGCCCAACACTGCTCCACTTCTTTGAGCCCATTTTTTGCCAACTATGGTTACCATCCGACCTTTCTAGTCAGTCTCCCAATTACTACTTCCATTCCTGCTGTCGCTGACCGGCTAACGGCCTTACGTGATTCCCAAGCACTGTTGAAAGGGACTCTTTTGGAGGCTCAGGAATGTTACAAAAGAGCTGCTGATAGGCATAGAAAGGAGGCCCCAGTCTATCACGTTGGTGACAAGGTGTGGCTGTCAACAAGGAATCTCAAGCTTCGGATTCCTTCTCATAAATTGGGTCAAAGGTTCATGGGACCTTTTGAGATCATTGCTCAGATCAATGCTGTCACTTTCCGTTTACAACTCCCGAATTCCATGAAAATACATCCAGTGTTTCACGTTGCACTGCTTAAACCTTTTCATGAAAACACTTTCCCTGGCCGAGCCCTGCCTGCCCCACCTCCAGTCCTCGTGGATGGTGAGAATGAGTACGAAGTGGACAAAATTCTTGACTCCAGGATCTTCCGTGGCAAGCTTCAGTATCTGGTTCGCTGGAAAGGCTATGGTGAGGAGGAGAGTTCGTGGGAACCAGTGGACAATATTCACGCTCCTGATCTCCTTTGGTCTTTTCATGTGCAGTACCCTGCTAAACCAGGTAATAGGGCATCCAGAGGCTGCACCTATAGAGGCGGGGGTTTTGTGAGGAATTGACTCTGCTGGGTTTTGAACCCTGGTCCCCAGGCTGCTATACCTCTTCCCTACCACTGCGCCAGCCTGCCTGTTGTGAATTCCATTGAGACCTTATAAGCTTGACTCTGCTAGCAATTGTATCAGTACCTAAGTCTCTTCAGCTGTGTCTGGTCCTTGGCCTATATAAGGCACTTCCTGTCTATTGATCCTTGCCAGATTATTGTGTGGTTTCTGATCACTTCAATAAACCTTGTTCCTGTTTTCACCTACAAGTTTGCGGAACTGGATTATTGCTGACCTTGGCTACTGGTCTCCACAACTTTGTGATTTCTATATCATTACACACGGGCTTGAACCACAAATCACGATCAGACCCACATTACATTGACTGTTTGTAACCGCGAGTTACAGCCTTGCGTCAGCAATCATGTTCAAGCCCGCAAATGCTACTTTGATAGCATGATTTGCAATGTGCGATATCGGGCCGAACTTGCGGGCCCGGCCAATTGAATCGCACCATAAGTTGCGGCTGCAGCGGACTCGCAGGAGGCTCGCAGATGTAAGTCCTACCTTACCTAACTTCCAATGCCTCAATTGAATGAGGCTCTTTGTCCTTCCTCTTCTAAAACTCAAAAGCAGAAATGCTTCTGTAAGTCCCACTCCCATCTCCTCTCACCATCATCCCTTTTTCTGTTTGCTGCTGGAAATATATCACATAACCCATTCCCCTCACTCATTCCACCTACTGTCAGCCATGCACAGCCCCCAGAGTAGCAAACACCCATCATTTAATATCCATTCACAGTCACAAATCATCTACTTTTCTCCTGTGTCCCCAGGAATGCAAGGTATATTTGCAATAAACTCACTTTCATCCATAACCTATTTATTTCCAACTCCCTTACACTATTGGCTATCACTGAACCTTGGCTCAGTCCATCAGACACTTTCTCCCCCTCCACTGCCTCCACTCTTATATGGTGGTTTTCATTTAATTCACAATCCTAGACCTGGGAACAAACAAGGTGGACTTGTGGGTGTATTACCTTTCACTCTCTCCCCATCTCATTGCATACACACGGTTCCCTCCCTCTAATTCTCATCTTCCAAAATTCACACTATCCTCATCTTCTCACCCGTTCCTCTGCAAGTTGCTGTAATCTATCGCCCGCCTGGACCACCCTCTCAATTTTTGGATCTCCTTTCTCTCCTCCAATGAACATTCACACATTCTTGGCAATTCCGGCATTGCCACTGACACACCCACCTCCCCAACAACCACAAAATTACTTTAATTTAATTCTTCCCTTGGCCTCACACAATGGACAAAATCCCCATCTCACAGTGATGGAGACTGCCTTGACCTTATTTTTACCAAATCTCTGCACCATCTCCATCTTTGTCATCTCCCACTCCCTCTATCTGACCACCACCTCCTAACCTGCAACCTCGCCACACCTTCCACTCACTTCCCTTCATCAATTCCTGCTTCCAGAACCCACAGAAACCTGCAAGCACTTGACCCACAACATATTTCCAATGTGCTACAACCCCTTGTCAGCTCCCTCACTTACCCTGACATTGCCACCTCACAGTTCAACATGACACTAACTTCCACCCTTGACACTATTGCCCCCATAACCACAATCTAAAACCATGGCACACTACACAAATACGTTACCACCAGAGGTGCTCCCGCACTATTGAACGACTATGGAGGAAATCACGTATGTCATGAATCAGCCAGTGGCCATATTGGATTTGGCCTGAATAGCCGGTGGCCATTTTGTGACTGGCAGTATTAGCCACACCCAGGGGCCATATTGTGTATGGGCATGACAGTTCATGGTTCAGTCAGCATCCATATTGGGACTGGCAGCAGTGGTCACCTCTAGGAGCCATTTTATGATCGGACTCTACTCTCCACATGGCCATGTAGAAGACAACTGGAGTACAGGATACCTACATCTGTGCTTAATGGGGTTTGGGCTCACAGACCCCCTGTTATACTGCTATAAGGTTATATTGTTATTTTGTGGTCTAGGGGATAAAGTATTATAGGTTTATCCCTTAGCATATTCCCATACCTCCCATGTTTAGGCTCATTGTAATGAGCATCCTGTGAGGGATCTAATGGGATATATTGGTTGTATGTGGGTGAAACATTGGGTGTTATATTTGTAAATATGAATGTATGTTATTATATTAGTATGTTATTATATTGTAGAGGGGAAGTCCGTTGAATACAGCCAAGCCTCCTTTGTTCCCAAAGGCCTGTTAATCCCATTAGCTAAGTGTCCAGCAGAGTACTAACAATGGGGAGCTCACAGCTGGAGAGCAGACAGGCAGGCACCCAGAAACAATGGGATGGCCTGAGGCTTCTCAGCCTTTCTAGCATGGGCACAGGAGAGCCAAGGTGCTTTCCCCTGGAGATTCAGAGCCCAAATGAATTAGTTGGCCCCGCCTAGTGGGCGGACCTGGGAGGGGACTATTGGTTCACACACAGTTCCCCTTCATGATTGGCCAGAGGTCATTTGGGGCTGGCTAAGGGTAGCCACTTCCCCCATTCTTGTGTAAAGTGGTTAAATATGCTGTTCTAAAATAAAACATGGTTCATAATTTTCATCAAGACTTTGTGTGCAGGTGTATTATTGACCCAAGGGCATATGCTGGCAGAGGAGATCGTTTCTGACTTCCTTCCAGGGTTCCCAGCGCACACAACCTTAAGCTGGGACTTATGCTCTTGCATCCGCAAAGAAGGTCCATTGGTCGGAGTCACCCAAATCTTAGGTCTAAAACCTACAGGAGATAAGAGGACTAGGATCCTCTATACTCCATCATCATTGTAGGTTGTGACAATTGGTGGCATTGGTGAGAGACTCCACAGAAAGACCAAGAATGGAACAGACGGATATCACCAAAGAAGCAACAAGACGGTTTAAAGCAGCCAGGCACTTATACCCCAGTAAGATGACCGCACAAGAGGTGTCCAACGTACTAGACCAGTATTGCTAGAGGATCTGGCAGGAGCGCAATGGAGCGAGAACTCCAGCTCAGCAAAGACTTGGCTACAGAGAGACACTGCGTCTAGAGAAATGGATGGCGATTCTGAATCTGTGGCAGGACGATGAGCTAATGGGCTGGCTGGAAGTACTAGTAAGAAAAGAGGTTGCCTTGGAGAACCAATATCACATTTTTCACGCCAAAATAGTTGGTGGCCTTGGAGAGGAGTTTGATTTCCGCTTGGAGATAGATTCTGGCCTCCAAGATATTGTGTATGGTGATCCGGAAGGGGGCATAGGAACCTTTAAAAGGCACAACAACTTGTTTGTGGAACGCTGTCGTGGTCTGGGACTGGAACCATGGTCCATGGAGGCTAATTTAATGGTACACCTGATTGAGCAGGAACTGCAGCTGGAGGAGGAGTATTTTGAGTTGTGGGACGAGATCTATGGGGAGACATTTTGCCCATCAAGAGGGGAACAACCCAGTCAAGAGGACTGGTCGCCAGATCTTTACAACACAGATGGTATGTACCGAAGTGATTGTGTGCAAGGGGTCTGGGGAGAACATAGTGATGGAGAATGCGTTCCGTTAAAAAATATAGAGACTGTGTCAGAGCCTAGAAGGGATGGTAAAGTCAGCTTGGGACCAAATCACCAGCTCCAAGAGCCAGAGACCCAGAGGAATGTTCCCTGGGTGGGGTCAGATAACCAATGTTTGTCCCCTGATACCCCAAGAGACTTAATCCCAGAGGAAATGCTAGCAGAGCACAGTTTCTCCAAACAGGTCTCACCTGAGGACTACCTTCCAGCACAAATCCTGGCAGAAACCCCAGTAACTGCTCAACAGGTAGGGCCAGATGAACTAAGTCTGCCCTCAGAAGTTCTAGGCAATGTGTATGGGCCAGAACTGCTAATGGAGCCAGGGGCTCAGGATAGCCACCCAAGAGACTGTGGGGAGGGCTATGTAATGGACTGTGGGGAGGGAAAGGAACTGGTTCTTAGCTACAGGGAACCAGGCCTCACACAGCAAGAGTGCCAGGGGCACCAAGAGAGTGCCAGGGGCACCAAGAGCCCGACAGGGGCAGCAAGCTTGCCAGCCTTGGCAAAGGAGCCGTGGGTGCAGTGTGGCACCATAGTAGAGGGTAAACCAAGTGGGGAGATACCCTGGATAACCAATGTCCAGAGGCCCACTGGAACAGACACCGCTCCAAAGGCCCAGTTAAACCTGGAGGACTGGGATAAGGGTACCAAGCAAAAGGCCATAGAAGAAGAGGGTCAGCTGAGGGCCCCAAAGAACCAGCTGGGTGGGAATTGCGAGACTCCCCAGCCTACATCAGAGAGCCAAAGCACAGTCATTCAACCAAAGGCAATAGAAGAGGGTCAGCTGAGGGCCCCAAAGCACAGCCTGGGTGGGAACAGCGTAGTTCTCCAGGCTGCAACACAGACAGACCCAGGGGAAGAAAACCAGGAGGGTCTGTCCAAAGATACAGATTTCCAGGAGCCAGAGCAAACAGAGCATCCAAGTCCGGACTCCATCAGGGACGCTGGAGTCAAGCGCAGACCGGTATGTACTTTACTGCAGTTATTGTGTTATTGGGTTCCCAACAATAATGATTTTGCTGAGGGAAGTACTGGACTGCCCCCTTGCAATCCCATAGGCCCAGAGACTGTTTTAGAGACCCCAGCCCAGCTGTGGGGACTGGCTGGAGGGAAAGGGGTTGCTATGGGACAGGGGTTGTTTTATGGGGCTCCCAAAAATACGGTTTTGCCTCAGAAGAGTGTATGGGTGCAACCCACTGTGTCCCCAGAGACTTCCATGCTGCTGCCAAAAACAGAGAGATGGGATCCTGGACTGTTTTGGTTGGGTTGCAGGGCAAGAGCAATTTGCTCTATACAGTGGGAGCAAGGCCAAGGGCTGGGGGAGGTCTTTACTCTGCACCTTGGGACTGTGTGCGCACCGACATGAACTTGCCTAGCATGCAGCGGGCCTGGCCAAACCAGCAGATTCATGACTATCAGCGTAGCTGGGAAAATCTTGGATGTTCTCCGCCCGCTTGGGGAAGGATTGTCATGAATCAGCCAGTGGCCATATTGGATTTGGTGTGAACTATGCTGGGGCCATTTTGTGACTGGCAGCGGTGGCCATTTTGGGCTGGGTGGTCTTCCACATGCTGTTGCCATGGGGAGGAACAAAAGGTTTGGGGCCCACTTGTTATGGATATATTGTTGTGATGTGGTCTAGGGGATAAAGTATTATAAGTTTACCCCTTAGCATATCCCCATCCCTTCCATGTTTAGGCTCATTGTAATGGGTGTCATGTGAGGGAGGTGGTGGGATGTGTTGGTTCTATGTGTGTGAAACATTGTGTGTTGTATTTGTAAATATGAATGTATGGTATTATATTAGTATGTCATTATATTGTAGAGGGGAAGCCATTGAATACAGCCACGCCTCCTTTGTTCCCAAAGGCCTGTTAATCCCATTAGCTAAGTATCCAGCATAGAACTAACAATGGGAATCTTATAGCTGGAGAGCAGACAGGCAGGCACCCAGAAACAATGGGATGGCCTGAAGGCTTCTCAGCCTTCATAGCATGGGCACAGGAGAGTAAAAGACATGCTTTCCCCTGGAGATTCAGACCCCAAATTAATTAGTTGGCCTCGCCAAGTGGGCGGACCTGGGAGGGGACTATTGGTTCACACACAGTTCCCCTTCATGATTGGCCAGACGTCATTTGGGGCTGGCTAACGGTAGCCACTTCCCCCATTCTTGTGTGATGTGGTTAAATATGCTGTTCTTAAATAAAACATGGTTCATAATTTTCATCAAGACTTTGTGTGCAGGTGTATTATTGACCCAAGGGCATATGCTGGCAGAGGAGATCGTTTCTGACTTCCTTCCAGGGTTCCCAGCGCACACAACCTTAAGCTGGGACTTATGATCTTGCATCCGCAAAGAAGGTCCATTGGTCGGAGTCACCCAAATCTTAGGTCTAAAACCTACAGGAGATAAGAGGACTAGGATCCTCTATACTCCATCATCATTGTAGGTTGTGACACCAGGCACACTACCAAAAGCTGGAACTTATGCTCTTGCATCTACAAAGACTGTCCATTGGTCTGAGTCACCCAAATCTTAGGTCTAAAACCTACAGGAGATAAGAGGACTAGGATTCTCTAGACTCCATCATCATTGTAGGTTGTGACAACGTACTTCAGCAGACTTCCTCCATTACAAGTTTATTTTGCTCTCCTACTTCTCTGAACTCAATCTTGCCAAACAGCACTACCTCTCACTGTTAATATCAAATCTGTCCACCAACCCCAAACTTGTGTTTGCTACATTCTCCTCTGCCCACCCTCCTGTCCCTTCCTGTCTCACAGAAGACTTTGCCACGCACTTTAAAAATAAAATTGAAAATATCCAAAACGAACTCTCCACTTGACTCAAACATACCACCTTAACAAACCAAGAATACCCAGTTTTTACCCTTCCGCAAGCCCACATACACTATGGACTAATTTTACCCTTTAACTGAAAATGAAGTCTCTACTCTGCTATCAAGCTGTCGCCTTACAACATGTCCACATGATCCTATTGCACCACAGCTAATCCCCCCCACCACCACTACCACCACACCTATCCGCGCTCTCACACATCTCTTCAACCTTTCCCTAAACACTGGCAAATTTCAATCATCTTTAGTACATGACTTACTGTAAATGACATAAATACACCCAATCTTACGAACCCAACATCTGTCTCCGCTTCTGAGTCTAACTACCGCCCCTATCTCTCTACTTCCCCTGGCTTCCAAAGTGCTTGAGCGGCTCATCTACAATCGCCTTACCCAATTTATTTCTTCCATCTCCCTTCTTGACCCATTTCAGTCTGGCTTCTGGTCCCAGCATTTTAAAGAAACAGGGCTCCCTGTTGGTTCAGTGGTTAGGATTCAGTGCCTTCACCAATACGCCCTGGGTCTGATTCAAAGAGGTCACACCACACTGAAGCCACGAAGGGTTGGGCCTGGTCAGTATTTGGCTGAGAGACCACCTTGTGACCCACTTTATCTCTGCCATGAAAACCAAGTGGATTAGCATGACCATAGACATAAAGATATATCTGGTGTGTTACGGTCCATGAGGCTACTGTACGACACAAAAAAAATAATATATTAAACCCATTTGTCTATGTAAATAGAATGGGCAGAATACATAGGACCACTGTTTATTTCACATTTGTTAGTACAGTTAACTCTTTAGAGGTTTATCCTTGGTGTGTATTTTGATAAACTAGGCAGTCACTTTTTAATCTTGTTGTGTCTAGACCTTAATCATTTTATATTTGTCTTAGATTAGAATCCCTGGTGCCTATCACCAAAATATATAGAATTTTTTTTTAATTAAGGGATTAAAAATGAAAAAAGCGCCCTAAAACAAATGATAAAAAATAACAAAAAACAGAGTTTGCTGTGTGTTAGTAAGCTCAGGAAGACGGGATAAAGAAGAAAAAAAAAAGGATTGGCTAGTGGGCACAACAAATAATGTACTTCAATAGTTCCATTGTTCTATTAACAGCTTCTTATGCAAGGAGTATATATTAATTATATCAGGTTATGTAAGCACAGTAAACAATACCTCATATACAGCAGATACTGCTAATCATTGGGATTGTCTTGTGTTTATTAACTATATATAACTCTGTTAATTTAAAAAGCAACAATGGTTAAAATAAAAAAAAGGAAAACAGGGGCAACTAGCAAAGATAACCATGATTTCTGAGTGGCTGGGAAGGTATACATAGGCCCTCATTCAATTGCAATTTGGCCAATTGAACAGGGCTCTAAATAAGCACATAACATATTTTTTTAAATAAGTTTTTAGTTAGTAAACATCTATCCAAAAGCAAGGTTTTCACTAACTAAAAACGTCTTTAAAAAATATATGCTATATGCTTATTTAGAGCCCTATTCAATTGGCCAAATCGCAATTGAATGAGGCACATATTATGTATATCATACAGGGCAAAAGGCAGGCTGCAAATTTACAAAACTATTGTCCGGCGCGGAGGCAGCCCCAGGCACTGGGTCTGACGCAGCGCAGCGTGACCCAGCGGAGCCTGGGGCGCTCCTGATTGGCCGGGAGAGTGAAGGGGGGGACTTTTTCGCCAGGTGGTCTGCTCTCGCTAGTGCCTGCAAGTAAACAGTGCCCAATAACCCTGTCATCCATAAGGCATTGGGGGCCCCTCTGTGTGTGTGTGATTTGTTTCGGAGCATCTGTGGAGTCAGGGCCTTTCCACGAAGGCTCAGGCGCAGTCTCAAGTGGCTCGTGGGGGAGGTCACTAGCCCAGACAGGCACCATAGGCCGACGGAGCCACGCAACAGCAGCAGTTTAGGCAATCGGACCAACCAGAAGGCAGGGGCCACGGATGAGGTCCCCGAGAGCCAGGAGCTCATTCCACCCACTGCAGAGAGGTCAAAGCCACAGGGAGGCGTGGGCGAGGGCCTAGCCCTCTGGTCATCGCCTAGAGTCTTGCCCCAAGGCCTGCACCGGACCCCAGAGTCCGCTAACACCCCAGTTTAGACCCGGTCCCGGGCTTCTAGGGGTAAGACTAAAAAGCCAAGGAGTCCTAAAAAGACTCCTACAGTTCGTCGCTGTTCGGCTCCAGCGGTCCCCACTGCTGCACCCACTGAAGCTGTCATAGGTGTTTTGCAGGGACGACGCTCCCCCAGTGGAGCGACCGGGAAGGACATCCACTAGAGGAAGAAGACATCAGGTGCTCGAGGAGAAGGCTAGCGATGGCAGTCAAGTGGTGATAGACGACCTTCCAGTCACAGCCAGGGTGGCACGGCAGATGCGCCCTGTCAGGGCTCGCAAAGCAACGAGCAGGTACAGTCCTTTGGCTTTTACTTCCACCCCAGCAAGGAGACAGAAGTCCCCGGACAAAATAGTTAGGCCACAGCTTAGGTTGACCAGTCACGACAATATCCTAGCTAAGGGGACGCCAAGGGGGTTTAGTTACGGCATTGGCCCAGCCCTTAGGCCGTTGGGGTCAGTTGAGTCTCTAAGCCTTGCTGTTGCCCTAGATTTGGTTTCCGAGCACTCCTCAGGGTGCGAGCGGACTGCCGGGGCGGGATACAGGCATAGGAGAGCTAGTAATTGTTAAGGTCCAGGTCTCGAAGTGAGAGGTTGCAGCTGCACCTGCTCAGGAGCCTGCAGGGAGAAGGATGGGGACAAGGCTGGCATGGACTCCCGTTCGGACTGAGCAGCGAGTGTGTTCCAGGGTGGCAGCTACCCCTGCACGACGGGAGTCAGGTGAGCGTACAGGGGCTTTGGGGGTGGAGCGATACGAAGGCGGGGCCCCTCCTTCCATGGCACCCCAGTTGCTTGCATCCCTAAAATATCTTATGTGTGCCCACGATCTCCCAATCAGCGACAAAACAGCCAGGGCGTGGGTAGTCTATCTGGAAACGCCCGGGCCCCCCCGGGGTCACTCCTCTGGGTTAACCCCCCTCCCCGGTACGGTAATCAACATTTCTACTCTTCCGGCAAGCCCCCAAGGGACGCCATCCCCTTCCATTCAGAACAGGCCCTTAGTCGTGATGAGCGGGTCGGCGGAGTCGGCCGGGAGGCCCACCATTGTGTACGCTCAAGACAACCTCGGAGCGCATTTGCCTCTGGATATCAAGGAAAAGATCTGGTGCATGGAATTCGTCGAACTGTTCTTACTATTGCCCATATCCCGGTTAGCAGGTCCCTCGGAGCGTTTCCCTAGGGAAGGCAATGAGCGTAAGAACTCCTTTATGCGACTTCTGGCAACTGGCTCCAGTCCTTCTCAATCATGGCCTGCGTACTAAGTGAACGGCACCCGGAGCAATGCTCTGGACTGTTCGTATACCTGGAAAAGATCAGGAATGCGTAACGGACCTACGGGGGGATGTCGTGGTGGCAGTATGACGAGCAGTTTCGGCTGTACACGGCGTCAAGGCCAACTATGGCATGGAGCGACAAGGCAGTAGCCTATTGGCTGAACATAATGACACTGATGCGGGCCATGCCGTCCTTTTGCGGGAACGCAAGCGAGGCAAGGAGCGGGTTTGCCGCTCCTTCATGGCAGCTGCAAATCGGCCCCAAACTGTAGTTTTAAGCACTCCTGTTCGGGCTGCCATCCGCCTTGAGTCCGAAGAATTTGTCAGTTAGTGAGTTTCCCGGGGTGGCTGCGGAAAAGATCCAGGCAGAAGTGTGGCTCGGTAGGATGGCGGGTCCATTCTCATTTCCCCCAATCCAAGACTTGGTAATTTCTCCTTTGGGAATAGTGCCGAAAAAAGAGCATGGAAAATTTTGTCTAATACAGCACCTGTCCCACCCTCAGGGGGGCTTGGTTAACGACGGAATTGGTAAAGAATGGTCCATCTTGTCCTATGCGTCTTTTGACCATGCTCGTTAAGGCAGCCAGAGTCGTTGCCGAGATGGCAAAGGTGGATATTGAGTCGGCTTTCCGGTTGCTCCCTGTTCATCCCCGTAGCCATCAGCTTCTGGGGTGTTTCCTGGAGGGAGAGTACTACGTGGACCTTTGTTTGCCCATGGGTTGCTCCGTCTCGTGTGCGTATTTCGAGACATTTAGACACTTTTTTTCAATGGGTGGCCTGAACAGCGGCGTGTTTCCCCAGCATCACCCACTATCTCGATGATTTTCTCTTTGTGGGGCCGACGGGCCGTGATACGTGTGGTTTTATTCTCGAGACATTTACGAGTGTATGCCAGACCTTCGGGGTTTCATTGGCGCACAAGAAGACGGAGGGTCCCACCATGGAGCTAGCATTCCTAGGCATACTGATTGACACCACAAGAATGGAGTGCAGCTTGCCTGTCGAGAAGGTTGCAGACCTTGCGGAGGACCGCTCGGCCCTTGCAGGCGCGGGGAGGGTAACATTGAGGCGCCTTCAATCGATTCTGGGGAAGCTTAACTTCGCGTGCAGAATCATGCCAATGGGCAGGGTGTTCAGCAGACGATTGTCCCTGGCTATGGCGGGGGTGATGCAGCCGCATCACTTTCTGAAAGTGTCAGGAGCAATGAGAGTGGACGCGAAAGTCTGTATAGCGTTCCTTCAGTCGTTTAATGGGGCCGCACTAATACACCCGGAAAGCGTGACAAGTGCCCAACTCGGGCTGTATACAGCGTCAGGATTAGAAGGGTTCGGTGCTTACCAAAAAGGATCATGGTTAGCCGCAGGATGGCCTGAGTCACGGGTCTCGGGTGGCCTTACAGCGAATTCAGCCTTTTCGGGAGGTATTCCCTATGGTAGCGGCGGTTCAAGCTTGGGGCACGGAGTTCAAGGATCGGCAGGTTTGCGTTGGGTCGCCCTGCGAGGCAACTGTTCGAGCAATCAATAGCCTCTCATCATCATTATTGCCGGTACTACACCTTATACGGCGGTTGGTGCTCCATTGCTTGAGGTTGAACATATGACTATGGGCATTCCGCGTGTTATGTCCGGAGAACGGAATTGCTGATGCCCTTTCTCAGTTGTAGGCAGCACGTTTCAGAACACTGGCTCCAGGGGTGAAAACCCAAGGCGAGTACATCCCCCCGGAACTCTGGGAGCTTGGAGCAGTCGGATAGCCAAGTATGTCATACAGTCGCTGGCACCGCGGACGTGGGCGGCCTATAAGACGGTATGGAACAAATGGAACGATTTGGTGGAGGTTGTCGGTGGTGCCGCTTCGGAAGAAGAATCATTAGGCTTGTTACTATGGTTCCTGTTGCGGTGCTCAGAAAATGGCGACTCCAAGGCATCGGTTAGTCGGCAGGTCACATCCCTGGCATTCATGTTCAAAGTGGCTGGTACAAGGGACCTGACCAAGGAATTTTTGGTTTGCCGAGTGGTGAATGGCATGTTCATGGGCGATCAGAGGCAGGACAAAAGGTGCGCATTGCGCAGGAGTTGGAAGTACTCTGCATGGACCCCTTTGAATCCCTGCTTTTCAGGACGGCTTTCTCCCTAGCGTTTTTCAGAGCCTTCAGAATCGGGGAGCTAGTCTCGGTGAACAGGCACGGTTCGGGGGGGCTGCAGGTGGTGGATGTCTGTCTGGAAGGTGACAGAGTGGTGTTATGGCTGAGAAGGTCCAAGACCGATCAGGAGGGGAAAGGAAGAGAGGTGATATTGCGTATTTACGGCGGCCACGGGCACCTGGCCCGCTGCTCATTCATGCCGACGGGCAGGCATTGTCTCGGTTTCAGTTCACAGCAATCTTAAAGCCGGCACTTGAGCGCTTGGGTTTGGTTGCGGCGGAGTTTGGGACCCATTCCTTCTGCATAGAAGCCGGTACCGAGGCGGTGAGATTAGGCTTGCCAACGGAGGGGGTCAAGAGGATCGGGAGATGGGAATCGCAGCGCTATAGGGTTATCTAAATGAGACTTTCTGTGTATTACAGGTGGACAGAGACAGCTTTGGATTATCGGCCATTCCTACGTGTACTAGGCCCACAGGTTAGCCGCAGTCACCAGGACTAACGCTCGGCTGGGCATACCTGAAATGGACCTACAGGTACGATGGTTTGGTTTCCGAGGCTTGAGGTGGGCACAGATGCGAGGCTTGCTGGACAATTATGCACATCACTACGGTGATCCTAATCTGGTGCTCATCCATGCTGGGGACAATGTTTTAGGGGTCGTTCACATGCGCAAAATGTTGAAGGACATGAAGAGGGATATTTACCTCTGGGTGCTCCAGTTCTCGGGCCTTTTTATTATCTGGTCCGAGATGATAAAGAGACGTTCATGGCGGAATGCTAGAGACACAGTTTTAGTTGATAGGGCCCGCCAAAAAATCAATAAGCAAATGGCCAGTTTTGTGCGAAATTTAGGTTTCATTTCCATCAGGTACCGGGAATACGAAGGCGTAGACGCTGATGAGTTCGTTCGTCCGGATAAGGTGCACTTAACCGAGATTGGGTTTGAGCTGCTGACATTAGAATTCAAGGAAGGGGTAACTCGGGCACTAGCTTTATTGATCGAAATAGGGGGATCGCAGCCTCAGGAGGTGTCCCTCAGCTGCTCCGTGGCGGCAGGTGAGTTTCCAGGCCCACTGGCTTAAGTGGGTGTTGCCCTGCCTCATGGGCCTGCTTGGAAAAGCACTGGGTGGCCCTGGGCAGGGGCCCAGGGTGTGAGGTTACTGTCCTGGCCGGGCTCCTCCTCCATTATGTTAATTAAGGAATGTATGTTAATTACGGTAATTATGTTTAAGTTATGGATTATGTTAATCCATTGGTTAATAAAGCTGTGGCCCGTGTTACTCCCAAATTGGTGTCGTTATTTCACAAGCTAATGGATCTTGCTGGGGTCATGCTAGGCATATAGTGCAAATGGACATTTGCTAGTCCAGTCAATTATCATTAAAGCAACACTTGCAATTCAATTGTGCCATACAAATTTGCCAAATAATAAAAACAGTAGAGCCTTCTTATACTTATCTTGTATAGTATACCCCCGCAATGCCGGACGGTCCCATTTTGCCCATATTCTGGGCTTACTCATGGGCTAATGACAAACAAATGCAAGGGGCCATTTATATCCCTTGCATTGATTACATTATAGGCGCTAATGGGCGCTATTTGCATCATGTGACACAATGACACGGCACGCACACTGGCGTATGACGGCACATTCAATGAAGCTTTATTTATAACAAAAGCGGAGACATTCAAAATCAGTGCAACTTTAATCTTACTATGCAGCAATACTTAAGAGGGAGCTGAAGATACTGTAGCTAATAATTAATAGCAGAAAAACTATGATATAACAAAACACAGAGAAAAAAATGAATATGAATAAATAAAAAATGTGAATGATTTATAAAAAGAAGTATAATGTTAATGATAAATATAGAATAGTAAATATGAAATGTACTGTATAAATAACTAAAAAAACGAACAATTATCATTTTAAATGTAATGAATTGCACAAACATATGAACTAAGCTAAATAAAGTAAGTAAACAATATAAAGAACCGACTTCCAAAATACTATTAAATAAATATGGTAATATGGTGTGCTAAGGTGTGTGATAAAAGATTATGAAAATTCTATTCTAAAGTGACGAACATATTGCAATAAATGAATCGGTGGTCGGTATAATATGTAAAGGAGGATGTATATAAGTGTGAAAAAAGTGATTAACTAATTATAAAATTTGTAAATATTAAATATAATATAGTGAAGACTTTTTATAATTTATTAAAAAATAGATATATAGTATAAAATAAATAATGAACTATGAAAACCAGATTATTGATGTAAAGAGTGATCGTAGTGATATGGTGGAGGAAAAAGGGGTGAAATAGGAAAAACTTAATGAACAAAGTAAGGATAGATGCTCTTGATGAGTGGCACTTCAATTATGATATAGAAAAAAGTCTATATACATTTGTAGAAATATAATATAATAATGAACAAGAGAAACTGTGTTAAAAATGACTGATTATCTAAAAAAAAAGGTATATAAAAATATAACAACTACTGAAAAAAGAATAACTACAGAAAAGCTGACAACTAAAAGCCTTCATTGAGACCATTAGGCTCTGTGAATTAAGTGCAAATATCCATCTGCACTCCAATTGTAAAATATGTTTATTTAAATTGCCTCCTCTGAAATTTTTTTGAAGTTTCTCAATCACATAGAATTGCATAACTAAAAAAATTGATTTAAAAAATAAAAAACTGCCTTGATACTAAGATCACTCAAATAAAGTTCTTCAGCGTCCACTGTTACCAGGTAAGCTTCTGTTGGAATACTTAATCCGTCCAGATGTTTTAATACATCAAGTGTATCCTTTAAATGTGATGGTAGTGTCTCAACCATCCCTTTGATATAATCATCAACATATATGCTGATTTTCTATGTAATGTTGTTATTGCCGGACACTATGGGGCAGCCTGGTATTGGCTTTCTTTTTTTGTGGATCTTGGGTAAAGCATAAAACACCGGTACAGTAGGGTGTTTGGTATACAGGAATTTGCAGGTATTCTGATCTATGATCTTATCATTCTTAGCCTTAGTCAAGATCTCTCTTAACTCTTGATTACATTCTTGTGATGGGTTCTTTCCAATCTTCACATAGGTAGAAGTGTCAGAGAGGAGAGCATCACACATGGCGATATAGTCTTCCTCATTTTGCAACACTATATTGCCACCTTTATCAGCAGGTTTTATCCCAGTATTGCTGTCATTAAGATCTCTTAAGGCTTTTCTTTCAACTCTATTAAGATTCTTTTTCATGAGCAGAAAATCGGCCTTCGCTTTTTCTGAATGATCTTTAAGATCTTTGACAACCAAATCTAGAAACAACTGTATTCTTGTGAATAAGTTAAGATCAGGAGTGAATTTACTTGAGACTTTTTTGTGTGAAAATTCAGGTGAATCAGGTAAAAATTTAATGTTGCTCATTGAGAATCATGTCGTTAAAAACTTCGCTATCCTCTTTCTCAAGGCCTAAACTCATAACTTCCCATTGAGATTGTATGCAAAGTATTTTTTCAATGCCAATTTATGGGTGAATAAATGAATGTCCTTAATGTTCACAAATAGGTTTGATAAGCTGGTAGGTACATAAGAGAGACCCTTGATTAACAAGGACCTATGTGAATGATCCAATTCAAATTGTAATAAGTTGACAATTTGAACTTCGCTATCTTGGTAATTGGCTTCATTATAAACAGTAGCACTTTTGTGTAGGGATTCGTTTAGGTTAATGGGATTGGTTTCCTTTTGGTTACCAGTATTGGTTTCAATTGTAAAGTTAGGCCTAAAGTTAGAAGAATTATGTTCCTTTTGGTCAAAGTCTCTGAGGATGTTAATTACTGTTGTATGATTAGATTTAATACTGCAAAGAGAGTGCACTGGAGCTAACATTGGTCTATGACAATAACTTGATTGGTAATGGTTTCCCAATTTAGCAGTGGTTGTATAGGCACAACCTAAAGATTTGCTCAAGTCTTTTTTGGATGTGTTCTCAAGCTTTACTTTTGTCTTTGTTCGCGCCCCCTGCCTAAAAAATGCTCAATGGACTGTTGCTGCATATTTGGTCTCTCTGTTCTCCCTCTCAGTAAGTACATCTGTGGCGGTTTAGTTGATTCTTTGACTTGTGAGTTATCTTCCTTATCCGACTGATCAAAGTCAGAGGAACTGATGTCAGTTTCTTCTTGCCTCTTTTGTATATTTACAAATTTATCAATTCTTCCACTTTTATAATCGGCAGTGTCTCTGGAAAATTTATTTTGCTTTCTAAGAGTTAAGTCACGTTTAAATTTGTCTATATAATGCTGTAACTTAGAATTAATATCTTGATAACTAGATGTATCTTTAAATTTGTCCAATTCTGCATAATTGTTAGTGACTTGTTTGATACTTTTTAGATTTTCTTGCTCAGTCTCCAAGATGAGGTGCATTAGGTCCAGAGAACATTTATCGATTATAGTCTGGGGAGAGTTGTATCCTAAGGCCTCTGTGAATAAACCCATTTCTAATATAATTCTGAAGGCTGGTCATTTCCCAGACCGTTCTAATTTGACGCTTAAGTGATTTCAACAATTCCTTAGATCTTATAGCAATATTCCTTTTGATTGGTGATTTTAAATAATCTTGACCGGTAATAGCGAAGGCAGCCTCAGCTTCCTTAAGTAAGTCTGCAACATCTCTAGTGTTACTGCTAGATGTAGCCATATTTTAGTAATTTATAGTATGTGACAAATAGACTATTTTGAATTTCCCTCATTTTCCAGTGGGCCATATACTTTGGCACCTAATGGATGTCAATGTCACTGTTGTTGTCTTCATCAACCACATCAGGAGCAATGACCACATCTTTCCAATCAAAGAACGGTTAGGGCTTCTGAGCTAGGAATCTCAAATTGTATTTATATTAATGTTCAAATACATTTTTATTTATCATACTTTCTGACATGTTGGGGTACTTCATTTTCCTTCTGGACAAGTGGTTGTGTCATTTTGGTTTTTATTCTCCTCTGTAAATGAGAAAATATTATGTTCACTGAATGTGTGTCTCCATTGCTATCATGAGCTGGAGATCAAAATCTTATAGCACCTCATGGTGGAGACATGTAAAGAGTTGTATATTACCAGACCACTGCAGTCTATTACAATTGTCTGATATTATCTGGAAAGTATTGTCTCTATTTTTGCTGATGACACTAACAGCCCCATTAAATTCCCTCTATGTGTTACATCGTAGGTCGTAACATAGCTCGCAAGACTTCAAACTATTAAATTGGCCTCTTAAAGCAACCCACAGATGACTTGCGGGTTAAGACGCAGCAAGGCCGTCGGGACGTGGAACGTGGAACTTCGCGGCCGCAAATCCTTTGTAACCGATATGTTTCCAATTTAGTTATTAAATCAAGGTCACTGGCGTTCAAACTCGTAACTCGCAAATGGAGCCAAGAAGCCAATGAGTGCTAGAGAGGACCCGCAAGGAGGGGTAAAGTCCAATCCCTAGCACTTCAAATGCAAATATACACACACTACTGAACTCGCATGTATTAGAATATCATATTTACAGCTTTATTAATATTGCATTATTTCTGGAATGTGGGTCCGATCGCACACTGTAATTGAAACCCGTAAAATTTTGTAATCCCACCTCCATTTTTCAGCAACATAATTCTGACGATCTCTGTTTCCATTGGCTTCATCCCAACTCGTAACTACGAGTTAGACTAATTGATCACGTCCACGGCTGCACATCCGATGAGTAAAAAATGGTTTACGGGTTTGCCTCTCAAGCCCGTAACTTGCAGCCTGTTCTAATTTAATAGCACCGTAAATTTGCAACTGTTCAAGCTCGCAGCCGTGGAGGGTCTCACATTGCAGATACGAGCTTCTAATTTAATGTGGCTGTAAGTTGGGCAAGGTAATTAAATCAGATAATGATGTTCTTTCCCTCCAGGGATTTGGATAAATTAGAGAAATGGGCGACTAAATGGCGGATGCACGGCCGAATTACCCAATAGGCGAGTTAGGTACTCGCCTACAGGCGCTCCACAATCAGGGTCGCTTAAAAAATGCAGAATTAAAAAAACAAAACTTGCCACTTCACAAGCCGCCCCTGTTCTTATTCTCTTCCCTTCCAGTGCAGCTTTAGCGTGTGCGCATGGAACACTCCACTGGGATCGGGGTAGGAGGCGGAGCAAACACTGAGCAGGGCTTCCTAATATCACTACACACTTAATGAGCTTAATGGGCACTCTAAAGCTGTACGGAGAGGGAAAGAAAGCAAAGTGTGGTGAGTGACATGAGGTAAAAATACTTTTTTTTAATGAAGCAGACTATACTTTGGGGAAACTGCTTTCATGTGGATTGTCCCATATTTAGTTGAGCAGCTAATTCTTATTTTGTATTTTGCAGAAACTATTATATTTCTCCTTCACAATGCATTTGATCCTTGACATGCCCTTGCATAAAAAACAAACAAAAATTAAATGTTTAGATCAAGGTTTCATATTTCTTTAATGCTAGACTAGAATTTTATATTTCTGATATTAAAGAAAAACTGACACACAGTACAAAGCTTTCATTTTCGTTTACTGCTTTTTTAATAATTCTGTTAATTATTGTATCTATGTTCATTTGTGGCAGTTGCGCCTGAAAATTGAGAGTGTTGATAGATACATGAATTATAGCAGTTGGTTTATCTACCTATATAAAACATTTTATCTGTGCTTAAAAAGACACAGTCACCCCAAAAGGAAGTTGATTTAATCCTTGAGAGCATTAAAAACTGGCTGTACATTGTATATTTCTCTACAGTAAAGCATTTATACTGTATGCTATTGTAATGCTCAGTATGCTAATGTTCAGGTCAGAGTGCTTGATAAGGAAGGGAGAGGAGATTTAGCTGCCTGATAACATTGCAGGTCTTTATTTGGCAAACGCAGATTGTATTCCTAATTAGCAACAAAGGCAACTAATGAGTATGCATTAGATACTTATTTGCATATAAGTTATATAAGTGCAGCAACAACACAGAATTTCTTGGACTGATTCACTTTAGATAAAATGTACAGTCAGTTTTTTATGCTCCAACAACTTGATTTTGGAGTTTCATATTCCCTTTAAATGAGTGTATTTACCTCATATGTCATTTGGAATAAGCTAATGTAATATTACTATATATATCATTGGGGATATACAAGAATCTCCAAAAAGGTCGATAATGTCAGTAAATCCAAACATATACTAAATTGTCACACGCATTTAGGGGCTCCTTCATTTCACTGTCTAAGGGCTCCAAAAAAGGTAGATCCGGCCCTGTATATACATATATATTTATATCTCTATATCTCATGTATCTACCTATGTATATATGTGTGTGTATATATATTAGTTTATCTAATTAAAAACTAGCTGTGACTTTTTTCTGTTTTCATGTGCAGGGGCCCTTTAACTCTTATAAAGAGTTGATACACATCACACATTTATGTGTGATACAAGTGATCATGACTTATGTTTGTGTAACATGGGCTCGCTGCCCTCCCATAGAAAGATATGAATAATAAAGAAGGTGGTGACAGCGGGTTTCGATAAAACTTTAAAAAGGGGATGGATATATTTTTAAATAAAAAGGGCATTCAGGGTTATCCTGGATAACTAGAGAGGGAGTATTGATCCAGGGAGGTGTCAGATCGACAGTATCTGGGGTCAGGAAATAATATTTCCCCCTTATGAGACAATTGGCAATGTTTCAATGTTTTTTTTTTTATGTTTGCTTCCTGTGGATCAATTAACAATTAATGCGCATATTCAGAGGTGGAGCAACCAACGGTGCAGACGGTGCAATACACCAGGGCCCTGATCAGAGGGGGCCCCAATGCTGCCTTTTTTGTGTAATGTTGTATATACTGTTGGGCTTCAACCTTACTCTCATGCTCACCCCATTATGGCTCCACCTGGGCCCCCTTGAGCCCCTCATTAGCTTCCTCCCTCTGGAGAGTGTAGTGTGCACTCACAGGGTCGTTCTTGCGATCACGCATGCGTCTTTTGCATATACAGATTTTGTATAAATGTGACTGTATAAAGCACAGACAATATTTAGAAATGGAAATTAAAATATTAAAACCGTTTAAAAGAACATCACATATATAGTTGTGAGCGTACGAGTTGTTGCTAACGCTGCGGGCTCACGCAGCGAGCCAAGGCCCTCGCATAGCGAGGGCACTGGGCGAGGGTCTCAGTTGCTGGCATGGACGCCACAGGCGCTCCATGCCAGCACCTGAGGACCTCGCAAAGCAACCCAAAGAGCACGACACACACATTACGACACTCGCAAACAACATACGACACACGTTCACACACATTACGACCTCGCAAACATCGGACGCAACACGCCGACATACAAACATTTAAAACACAATAAATACACACAACACACACATAAAAAGATTACCTACAGCAAGAGGAACCATCCAGCACCTCAAATAAACAAATTACACCTTCATTTAAATAAAAATAAAACACTTTAGACACTAATACAATCGCTAAGCGAGAGAAAAAATGGCCGACGAACAAAACGAAAATGAGGCTTAAGACGTAACTACACTACACTTACTCGCAATAATGAAACACATACTATGCGGAACGTATTACAATCAGATTAAACACCATAATTCTACAAATGTTTCGTCAACTTCCAAAGTTACATAAAAAATAAAGTTCAAGTTTCAAAATATATACTTTGAAGGTTATTGCTTACATATATTTTAAACTTCATTTTAAAATTCGGGACGTTTCAACAAGGCTTTTTACTTTTTGCTTTCCTCTGGATTCAATGTATATTAAAGTTAACAATTCTTCAGATACAAATTTCATATTAAAAACCCATACATCAACATTTTACAAAAATACACGTTCATATCACAATACCTACAAGGGTCAAATATATATATAAATAACTAAACAACTTGACAAACATATACATCACATTGCCGTCATTTTTTGACGGGGAAGTCGCTAGTTTTAAATAATTTACATATAAATAAAGAGAGGAGATCAGTTTATAATGTGCAAAATTACCTCACATTTGTATAATTAATATTATTATATTAGTTCATACAAAGATATATAAATACATGCCCATACTCTCCAATACACAACTGTACACAAAAATCACATATAACAGTTGTCAAACTGCAATTCGTTGTCATGCTAGCGACAAATCTCAGTTTGATAACTGCGCATTGCGCAAAGGGCCGTGCATGCTCATTGTGCACCGGCCCCGCACATGAACATTGCACGGCGTAAGGCGCGCATGCGGATTGCGCACCGGCCCGTGCATGTGCATAGGCGGCACAAGCCGCGCATGTGCATTGCGCAATGGCCTGCGAATGCGAATTGCGTAACGGCCCGAGCACGCACATAGCGTGGTGTACACCGTGCATGTACATTGCGCAACGGGCAGCACAGGCACACTGAGCGGCTGCGGAGGCCCCCGCAGGCGCATTGCGCACCGAAGAGGAGGGGAGACACAGGGAAAGAGGGGGTAGACAGAGGAGAGGGGGAGAAACACAGGGCAGGGAGAGGAGTGGGGACAAACACAGGGCAGGGAGAGGAGGAGGGGGGAAGAGACACAGGGGAGGAGGGAGACACAAAGGGGTGGGAGAGGAGGGGGGTAGACACACAGGGAGGGGGGAGAGACACAGAGGAGGGGGGAGAGACACAGGGGAATAAGAGGGGGGGAGAGACACAGGGGAGGGGGAGAGACACAAAGAAGTGAGAGGAGGAGGGGAGGAGAGACACAAAGGAATAAGAGGAGGGGGGGACAGACACGGGGAGGGAGAAACACAGAGTAGGGGGAGAGACACAGGGGAGTGGGGAGACACACAAGGGTGGGAGAGGATGGGGGTAGACATACAGGGGAGGGGGTAAGAGACACAGAGGAGTGGGGAAGAGACACAGGGGAATGAGAGGGGGGAGAGACAAAGAGGAGGGGGAAAAGACACAGGGGAGTGAGAGGAGGGGGGAAGAGACACGGGGGAGTGAAAGGAGGGGGGAAGAGACACAGGGGAGTGAGAGGAGGGGGAGAGACACAAAGTAGTGAGAGGAGGGGGGAGAGACACAAAGGAGTGAGAGGAGGGGGGAAGAGACACAGGAGAGGGGGGAAGAGACACACGGGATGGGGGAGACATAGGGGTAGGAGAGAAGGGGGTAGACACAGGGGAGTGAGAGGAGGGGGTAAGAGACACAGGGGAGTGAGAGGAGGGGGGAAGAGACACAGGGCAATAAGAGGGGGAGAGACACGGGGAGGGGGAACACAGAAGAGGGGGAGAGACACAAGGGAGTGAGAGGACGGGGGAAGAGACACAAGGGAGTGAGAGGAGGGGGGAAGAGACACAGGGGAGTGAGAGGAGTGGGGAAGAGACACAGGGGAATGAGAGGGGGGAAGAGACACAAGGGAGTGAGCGGAGGGGGGAGAGACACAAAAGAGTGAGAGGAGGGGAGAGACACAAAGGAGTAAGAGGAGGGGGAGACACAGGGGAGGGAGAGGAGGAGGGGGGACACAGGGGAGGGGGAAGAGACACACAGGAGGGGGAGACACAGGGGTAGGAGAGGAAGGTGGGTAGACACATAGGGGAGGGAGAGGAGGGGGGAGAGATACAGGGGAATGAGAGGAGGAAGGGAGGAGAGACACAAAGGAGTGAGAGGAGGGGGGGACAGACACAGGGGAGTGAGAGAAGGGGGAGAGACACAGGGGAGGGAGAAACACAGATTAGGGGGGAGAGACATAGGGGAGTGGGGAGACACACAGGGGTGGGAGAGGATGGGGGTACACACACAGTGTTGGGGGCAAGAGACACAGAGGAGTGGAGGAGAGACACAGGGGAATGAGAGGGGGGAGAGACAAAGGGGAGGGGGGAGACACAGGGGAGTGAGAGGAGGGGGGGAGAGACACAGGGGAGTGAGAGGAGGGGGGAAGAGACACAGGGGAATGAGAGGAGGAGAGGCACAGAGGGTGGGACACAGAAGAGAGGGGAGAGACACAAGGTAGTGAGAGGAGGGGGAAGAGACACAGGGGAGTGAGAGGAAGGGGGAAGAGACACAGAGGAGCGAGAGGTGGGGGGAAGAGACACAGGGGAATGAGAGGAGGGGGGGGGGTAAGAGACACAGAACAGTGAGAGGAGGGGGAGAGACACAAAGGAGTGAGAGGAGGGGGGAAAGACACAAAGGAGTGAGAGGAGGGGGAAGAGACACAGGGGAGGGGGAAGAGACACATGGGAGGGGGAGACACAGGGGTAGGAGGGGAGGGGGGTAGACACATAGGGGAGGGAGAGGAGGGGGGAGAGACACAGGGGAATGAGAGGGGGGAGAGACAAAGGGGAGGGGGGAGACACAGGGGAGTGAGAGGAGGGGGGGAGAGACACAGGGGAGTGAGAGGAGGGGGGAAGAGACATAGGGGAGGGAGAGGAGGGGGGAGAGACACAGGGGAATGAGAGGGGGGAGAGACAAAGGGGAGGGGGGAGACACAGGGGAGTGAGAGGAGGGGGGGAGAGACACAGGGGAGTGAGAGGAGGGGGGAAGAGACACAGGGGAATGAGAGGAGGAGAGGCACAGAGGGGGGGACACAGAAGAGAGGGGAGAGACACAAGGTAGTGAGAGGAGGGGGAAGAGACACAGGGGAGTGAGAGGAAGGGGGAAGAGACACAGAGGAGCGAGAGGTGGGGGGAAGAGACACAGGGGAATGAGAGGAGGGGGGGGGGTAAGAGACACAGAACAGTGAGAGGAGGGGGAGAGACACAAAGGAGTGAGAGGAGGGGGAAAGACACAAAGGAGTGAGAGGAGGGGGAAGAGACACAGGGGAGGGGGAAGAGACACATGGGAGGGGGAGACACAGGGGTAGGAGGGGAGGGGGGTAGACACATAGGGGAGGGAGAGGAGGGGGGAGAGACACAGGGGAATGAGAGGGGGGGAGACACAGAGGAGGGGGAGACACAGGGGAGTGAGGAGGGGGGAGAGACACAGGGAGTGAGAGGGGGAGAGACAAAAAGGAGTGAGGGGAGGGGGAATAGACACAGAGGAGGAGGGGGCAGACACACAGGGAAGGAAGAGGAGGGGGAAGAGCCAAAGGGGAGGGGGGAGACACACAGGGGTGGGAGAGGATGGGGTAGGCCCACAGGGTAGGGGGGAGAAGAGACACAGAGGAGGGGAGAAGAGACACAGTGGAATGAGAGGGGGGGAGACAATGAGGAGGGGGGAGAGACACAGGGAAGTGAGAGGTGGGGGGAAGAGACACAGGGGAGTGACAGGAGGGGGGCAAGAGACACAGGGGAGTGAGAGGAGGGGGGGAAGAGGCACAGGGGAATGAGAGGAGGGGGGGAGAGACAAAAAGAAGTGAGAGGAGGGAGAGACACAAAGGAGTGAGGAAGGGGGGGAGAAACAGGGGAGGGAGAGGAGGGGGAAAGAGACACAGGGAAGGGGGGAAGGCACAGGGGTAGGAGAGGAGGGTGGTAGACACAGGGGAGTGAGAGGAGGGGTGAAAGAGACACAGGGGAGTGAGAGGAGGTGGGGAAGAGACACAGGGGAATGAGAGGGGCGAGAGACACAGAGGAGGGGGAGAAACGCAGAAGAGGGGAGAGACACAGGGGAGTGAGAGGAGGGTGGAATAGACACAGGGGAGTGAGAGGAGGGGGGAAGAGACACAGGGGAGTGAGAGGGGGAGAGACACAAAGGAGTCAGAGGAGGGGGGAGACACAGGGGAGGGAGAGGAGGGGGAAGAGACATAGGGGAGGGGGGAAGAGACACACAGGAGGGGGAGACACAGGGGTAGGAGAGGAGGAAGGTAGACACATAGGGGAGGGAGAGGAGGGGGGAGAGACACAGGGGAATGAGAGGGGGGAGACACAGAGGAGGGCTGGGGAAACACAGGGGAGTGAGAGGAGGGGGGAGAGACACAGGGGAGTGAGAGGGGGAGAGACAAAAAGGAGTGAGAGGAGGGGGAAGAGACACAGAGGAGGAGTGGGCAGACACACAGGGGAGGGAGAGGAGGGGGGAAGAGACAAATTCCAGAGTTTACACACACGAAAATCCCCTAAGCGAGAGAAAAAATTACGCAGAAAAAAACGAAAACGAGGCTACAGGACCCTAAACACGCAAAACACCACCAAGCACATACAGATTTTCCAAACAGCCTTACGAGGTACAAGATACACTTTTAGCAAGGACGCTACATTATACACAGCCGCCTAGCACATACACATTAGCCGCCATTTTACAACACTAACTTACACAATGCGGAAGTACACAGCTACACTAATGGCTTCCCCTCGCGCACGCAGCTTATTTACACTACACACTGCACACATTGCTGACACTTACACATCAGCTCCACAACAGTGCAGACCTACATTGTATGGTGCAGGAACAAAACAGATTGTCAGCTCTTCAGCACAATGCTTCCTGCATATATTACTTCCAAATAGGTAAAGTATATTAATTTATTAATGTATTAATTATTTCATTAGCATACAAAAACAAATATACACAAAAACAAAAAAAAATAATCTCACAATAAACACAAAACCCATTCACCGCGCTTCTCCACCAAACAGCATTACCTGCCTTACAATTTTATTGCCGTAATTTTTTGACGGGCAAGTCGCTAGTATACAATAAATTCTATCTATCTAAAATACATCCCCCAATCTAATATACAATCACATATAAAAGTTGTCAAACTACGAATCGTCATCACGCTTTGCGAGCTCGCAAAGCAGGGACGCAGTTTGGTCCGCAAATGCGGAAGGTGGAGGCCGCAAATGCGGACCCTCGCGAAGCCAGGGGCTGCAATTGCGGAGGTGGAGGCTCTACAGCGCCTCACACGCGGTTACAAACACCCACACAAGCGGCACTACCAAAATACATCTAACAAGCAATCACTATATACGGACTAACACAAAAAAATATGAACCGCGGGACTTAGAAAAAAAAAACAATATGACCTCGCAAAACTATTAACTTAACGGCCGATTGGAGAGCACCTCAAAACATTAAAAACACATAAATACACACAAAAAATACATAAAATGCTTTCCCACAGCAAGGTGGGGGGGCACCCAGGACCTCTGCAAGTGAAGTTACACCTCAATTTAACTCCAAATTCCCAAGATTAGACACACGAAAATCCCCTAAGCACGAGAAAAAATGGCCGCCGGAAAAAACGAAAACGAGGCTCCACGACCCAGTACCGCCCAGCCACGTACAACTTACCCAAGTAGATCCAAGATAAGCTCGGAAACCCGCAGTAACCTCACATTAGCCATCTCAATGGGGGTCCCTGATCGCACGCGATCGGGGATCCCCGCTACAATGAAAATTCTAAATTCCCACCTTACGGGTACTTAAAGGACCGTAAAGGTCCTTAAAGGACCCGTAATAATATTTTTTATCCCCATCAACCCTTAAAAAACCCTGTCACTCATGGGGGTCAATCCAGACCCCCATAAACCCTTAATTAACCCTGTCACTCATGGGGGTCAAAACAAACCCCCATAAGCCCTTCATTAACCCCCTCACTCATGGGGGTCAATACAGACACCCATAAATCCCTAATTAACCCTGTCACTCATGGGGGTCAATACAGACCCCATAAACCTATAATTAACCCTGTCACTCATGGGGGTCAGTACAGACCCCCATAAGCAGTTAATTAACCTAGTCACTCATGGGGATCAATATAGAGCCCCATAAACCCATAATTAACCCTGTCACTCATGGGGGTCAATACAGACCCCCATAAGCCAATAAATAACCCTGGCACTCATGGGGGTCAATACAGACCCCCATAAACCCTTAATTAACCCTGTCACTCAAGGTGGTCAATGCAGACCCCCATAAGCACTTAATTAACCCTGGCACTCATGGGGGTCAATACAGACCCCCATAAACCCTTAATTAACCCTGTCACTCAAGGGGGTCAATACAGACCCCCATAAGCATTTTATTAAACCTGTCACTCATGGGAGTCAATCCAGACCCCATAAACCCTTAATTAACCCTGTCACTCATGGGGGTCAATACAGACCCCCATAAACCCTTAATTAACCCTGTCACTCAAGGGGGTCAATACAGACCCCCATAAGCATTTTATTAAACCTGTCACTCATGGGAGTCAATCCAGACCCCATAAACCCTTAATTAACCCTGTCACTCATGGGGGTCAATACAAACCCCCATAAGCCGTTCATTAACCTCCTCACTCATGGGGTTCAATACAAACACCCATAAACCCCTAATTAACCCTGTCACTCATAAGGGTCAATACAGACCCCCATAAACCTATAATTAACCCTGTCACTCATTGGGGTCAGTACAGACCCCCATAAGCAGTTAATTAACCCAGTCACTCATGGGGGTCAATATAGACCCCCATAAACCCCTTAATTAACCCTGTCACTCATGGGTGTCAATACAGAACCCCATAAGCCAATAAATAACCCTGGCACTTATGGAGGTCAATACAGACCCCCATAAAACCTTAATTAACCCCGTCACTCATGGGGGTCAATACAGACCACCATAAAGCCTTAATTAACCCTGTAACTCAAGGTGGTCAATACAGACACCCATAAGCACTTAATTAACCCTGGCACTCATGGGGGTCAATACAGACCACCATAAAGCCTTAATTAACCCTGTCACTCAAGGGGGTCAATACAGACCCCCATAAGCACTTAATTAACCCTGTCACTCATGAGGGTCAATACAGTCTCCCAGAAGCACTTAATTAACCTTGTCACTCATGGGGGTCAATACATGGGGACCCTCACAAGCCTCTATTTAACCCCATCAGTCCCATAAGGATATATTATGACCCTTATGGGGCTATTACAACCCAACATTAACCACATAAATGCCAATTATAAACGCTACCTGGTATATGCTAATGACGTGGCGCGCATGTGACGTCACATGCGCGCCACATCCAGCCCTTTAAGGAGCGGTGGCCGGAGCAGGTAAGTGAGGGGTGAGGGGGGGGGGGGGTTAGAATGAGGGGGGGAGGGAAAGAGACGGGGGGCTTAGAGAGACACGGGGGGTAGAGAGACACGGGGGGGTAGAGAGACACAAGGGGGGTTAGAAAGACACAGGGGGTAAAGAGACACGGGGGGGTAGAGAGACACGGGGGGGTAGAGAGACACAAGGGGGGTTAGAGAGACACGGGGGGAGAGTGACTTAAGTATAAGCCAAGGGGGCCCTTTTATGCCTTAAAAATAGGGCTGAAAAACTCGGCTTATACTCGAGTATATACGGTACAATAAATCCTATCTATCTAAAATACATCCCCCAATATAATATACAATAATATATAATATACAATACATCCTATCTATCTAAAATACATCCCCCAATATAATATACAATAAATCCTAACTATCTAAAATACATCCCCCAATCTAACATACAATACTATATAATATACAATATATCCTATCTATCTAGGTAAGTACAATGTATATTGTATATTAGATAGATAGGATGTATTGTATATTAGATAGATTGGGTGATTATTTTAGATAGATAGTATTGATTGTATGTTAGATAGGGGGCTATTGTATTGTATTTTATTTGTATTGTATTGTATGTATTGTGTGTATTTCCTTTTCAGGTGTGTAATTATTTTTTGTTTCTGTAGTGGGGGGGGGGGGGGGGGCTGTAATGTATTTTTTTTTATTTTCTGTAATGTTCCTTTTTTATTGTTTGTGACTTAGTTTTTTTTTCTTCTGTAATGTAGATTTTGTATTTTTTGTGATTTAGTTTTATTTTATTTTATCTAATGTAGATTTTTTATTTTTGGTGGCTTTAGTTTTCCCCCCTGTAATTAGAGTGGTGGTGGTGGTGGTGGTGGGAGGGGGGGGGGGGGGGGTTATTAGGGGGTACTAGTTAGTGTAGGTAGGTAGTGTAGGTGTTAATAGGTTAGTGTAGAGGGGGGTTAGTTTAGATTTACTGGTTTATTGGGGGGCTATAGTTCAGTGTAGTGTTTATACTTAGTGTCAAGAGGGTACTGGAGAACCCTCATAGCACTTACGGGGTAATGTTAGGGTTGTAACTGTCCCATGAGGGTCTTTAAATACCCTTATGGAACTAATGGGGTTAAATAGAGGCTTATAAGGGTCTGTATAGACCCCCATAAGAGACCAGGTTAAAATGGTGTAGTGCTTACACTTTGCGTCATGAGGGTCCTGGATGAGTGTTATTACATGCGTTCATTAGTGTGTTAGAGGGGACTATACAGTTGAGGCACACAGTACACTCACATTGTGTGGCAAACAGCATTTCAACACTTTTTTGATTGCCCCACAATTTTTTACGGGCAAGTCGCTAGTATATAATATTGAGGACAAGTACAATTATTTATTTTTTGTAAAATCTCTCTCTCTCTAGGGGGTATTGCTAGAGTATTGCTTTTGACTTGAAAAAAAAAGTTGCACCTTGCATATTTATAATTATAAACATATAAACAAGTATACTGTAGGGATATATATATATATATATATATATATGAATACATATTTTATATACATATATAGATATATATGTGTGTGTACGGTGGAGGGCTTCTATCGCTCTTTTGCCCACCATATTATAAATGATTGTTGTGGTGAACTACCTACTCATAAAGTCCACAACACAGGCTGAGATCCTGCTCCATGCTGATGATAGCCAGTAAGCTTGAAACAGCTGTACGTGGATAGGATACTCAGCTTGTGTATAATCCAACCTTGGCTTTGCATTAAAGCTGTGTATTGCAGCGGGCATAAGCTTAAAGGAAGCCATATTTGATAATGGCTATGGATTGAAGAGCGAGGAATTTGTGGGCACATTTGCATGTCCCAGCTCAACTTCCCAGAATGCAGTGTAATAAATATTTTTATTGGAACTCTGAGCTGGAAGCAGGATTTTCTAACTTGTTTTAGACATTCAGATGTGAACACAGATGTACTATTTATTTTATATATAGTGACTAGCTCCGCCACTGTGCATATTACAGATCAGAGGAGAGCTAAAAAGGCTGAATTTGATGGACTAAAAGTATTTTTTCAACCTTAATTATAAAGCAACCATTGAGCATCGCTACACTGGAGAAAATCCTTTATTCCTATCCTTATTAGTTACCTAGGTGCATGATAACATTGTAATTTCCACTTAATTTTATTAGTTATAATTGATAACAAATTAAATTATGTTTATTTTTTACTTTCTAAAAACATTTTGCTGTAGTCATATTCATCAATAGAGCAATCAATAAAAATGTGACTTTATTGTTACTTTAACAATTGTTTCAAACGTTTAAAAAAACTCTATAATAAATAGCCTTCTAGGAGATTGGATGATCTCGGCAATGAGTTATTTAAATACATTTCAAATTATTGGGAAACAAAGATCTTGTGGTAATTATGCTCTGAGAGATTAAGTCCTAAAAAGGAGAGATTCTGTAAGAGCTAATACCCAAAGGATAGACACACCATGTTCTGCACATTGTATGAATTCTCCTTAGCCCCAAATTAACGGACTACAATCCAGGCAGTCAGCAACCTTTATTACAACTGGTCAAGGTGATCCAAATTACCTATAGATCTATGTTGATTTAGAAAATCCCTTTGTATACTCATGAGATTCCCATTAGTCACACTAAAAACACTGGGCCCTATTGTATTAGCTGCTCGCAAAAGCATATAATCTGACAATCTTTAAGCAAGCCCATAATTTTCTTCTTAGACACAGCCAATAGTAAATAAGACCGTCATCATGACATCAGTAAAACATGGAAGTTACACGTAATCTGCAATCTGAGGCTACAAATGAATTAGTGCCAATAAGTAATATTTGCTGATCGGGCTCGCAATCTAGCAATCTATAAAATGCATTAGAGCATCTGTTCTAGTCCATGTGGGTTTCATGATATCTATTAACCCCTTGAGTACCAGGATCCATATTACACAGAAATAAGTTAAAAATAATATTTGTAATTGCATATTTGTGAGTTTGAGACTCTTGTGCAATTCATTCTAATTTGTTTCCATGTCTTCCCGTGCTTTTAAAGTGTAGTAGTGTATGTTTAATTGATTAATTTTTTTTTTTCTGTTTGCTTCATCTGGATCAATTAACAACTAACAATTACTCCTCATATTACAAAGGAGATCTAAAAAAGATATTGTCTTCTACTATGAGATCAATGGTTTAATGAAATCACTCAATATTGGGAAAAAACCTGAAGAGTGCACATTCTACATTGGGTCTTCAAAGCTGAGTCTTCTTAAAAGGTAAGGTTGAAAGCAATGTTACTGGATAATGGGAATGGGCTACTATCAATTCTTGTAGGACATGCTATGCACATGAAAAGGTCTTACATCAACATGAAGGTTCCTCTTGACTCAATGACTACCTGTGGTGGATCGGTACGGAACTAGAAGCAGTTGCCATCTTGCATACCTCAACGTTTTCTGCTTTCTCTGTAAATAGGATAGTAGAGCATGCCCTTCCCAAAATGAAAAAAAAAAAAAATTACCAACACAGAATTTGCTGATCTGAAATCTAAGAGCCTCATTCAAGACCACAAGTTATGGAGTATAGGCAGTTTGTCTGCGGGCCTGCTCCGGGCCCGCAGCATTCGCAACTTATGGTGCTATTCAGTTCGGCATTCCGCAAGTTAGGGGCCAAAAGCGAAATTCGGAAACCATGCTATCGTATGTAGCATTTTGGGGGCGAGAACATGATCAATTAAGCAAGCCCGTAAATCCTGAATTCAAAACTGCCAATAGAAACGGAGCCTGTCAACTTGTCAAACCCTTGTCCGTAACGTAGCCCGCAAGACTTAGAGCTATGAAATCAGAGCCGTAAAGCAAGCCGCGCATGACTTGTGGCTTAAGTCAATTCTGCTATGAAATTGTAACGAATTTCCAAAGACACCCTGGCGTTCAAGCCCGTGACCCACAAATGGAGGCCAAAACATTACAGCCTCCAAATAGCACCCGCAAAGAGTTTACAGACCACTTTTAAACAGTAAAGGGCAATATAAATACACCAGTGCACTTTAAAATATAGGGAAAGCACGGAGAGGCATTACAATTACGTGCACAATAAACCCCAAATAAAAAATAGGGCAATTCAAAAATATTTTATTTTTAGCATATGTTGGAATGGACTGGCATGCACATGCCAAAATGAAAAGCCATGCTGCAACATGCACAAAGTAATTAAAGACACACTACCTGATTAAATAGCAACACAAAACATGAAACTGATGCCATATTAACCCTTTCTCAATCACAGAGGCTCTATACAATAGGGCCCAGTGTTTTTAGTGCCCCTAAAATATCAATATAATTGCATATACTTCTCCCTCATCACATCTACATTTGGGAACACAAATAGTGGCCATATTTCACCGCCACATCACATATATAAAGTATCCAGGGAACATTTTATTTTTTGTTGTTCAGTCCTGCAGTCGTGTCTGATTCTATTAATTGGTTTATGGGCTTGATCGTTCTTGGCTCCTAACGCTATCTTGATTCCGTATGCGGTCTGTAACTGCATAGGCTGCAGTGGTCACACCAATACATGGACTCTCTATTGTTTGATTACTGTAATTGTGCCCAGGAATGACATTGATTTGTCAGCTTCATGGATTTAATGACACATCCATCTATTCCTTGTTAATTCCATGGAGCTGACATGTCAGTGTCCTTGTTGGTCATCATGTACATGTGTAGTGTGTGTGATGTACACTAGGTGGCATGTTGGTGTATGTAACATTCACCTGACATGGAGGCTGGGTCCTGCTGGGCCACTGGGCCTGAAGCTCCAGCTGCGGGTGATGGTCTCAGAAGGTCTCTTGCGACCCTCTCCCACTCATTATCGGTCACTGCTCGGCCTTGCTCCTCCTTGGACATCATCCTCCTCACCTTGGCCCTGATGTCACCAAAGCGGTGCTTCACGGACCTCACATCCCTTGGCGCTGTGCCCAGCGCAGTAACCTCATCCGCTACCTCCAGCCAAGCCTGAGCCCTAGGCCCAGGCTTAACTTCCCTCCCCCCTGCGAGAATGATGGGGCGGCCACAGATAGCACCGAGGAGGACCACATTCTCCCAGTGTGTATAATTGTGGGCCCTGTGCTTTCCCCTAGCCTCTTGCCCTCTCGACTGTGGACGGGGACCTTGGCCTCTCTGACCTGTCCCTACCCTGAACTACCACCCCCAATGGGATCAGGGCCCTTTCCTGCTGTGCCTCTTCTAGGTGTGCCTGACACTCAGACCCCCGTTCCATCACCCACCTCTGCACTCTCCTCCTCCTCTCCTCCCTCTCCTCTTCCCCCTCTCCTTCCTTTACTCCTCCTCGCCCTCCTTTCATCCATCCTCCTCCCCACCTCTACTCCCCATGACCTCCTGCTGCTTTTCTGTCTCCTATTCCACTTTCCTCTCCTCCTCTCAAACTCTCCCCTCTTCTCTTCTCCTATCACCTCCATCATAAAAAAAAAGGTTAAATAAAAAAAAGTTTTTTCTGTAATATGTGCGGAGCGAGCAGTTGAGGCACGCAGTACACTCCCATTGTGTGACAAACAACATTTCCACACTTTTTTATTGTCCCTAGTATACCTATAAAACACAAAGTTGTGTCACCCTTTGTTACTGATTGTGGTAGATTGCGTTTTTGATTGATTTATATTCCATCTCATACAGATTTACACTTATGACTTACACATATTTACAGATTACACATATTTGCAATACACATAGGGTAAAGAACACACGTAGAGACATATAGAGTTGGAACACACCACACACACCTCCCCCCATCCCATTCCCCAACACTTATTAATAACACATAGCACATACACTATTTTTCCCCCAAAAAAATTTCACTGCATGCTTTGCGAGGCTAGCAGCGCAACCCTAACTTGTGCGTGTCGCCTCACCCTACGAGCCACCAAAGGCTATCACTGCATGCCTCAAATGCTCACCTCCCTTGGCGAGGCTCGCAGTGCAACCCTAATTTGCGCGTGTTGCCTCAGTTCGCATGTTGCCTCAGTGATTTAAATATTTAACTGCTTGGGGTGTCCTATCCCTGTCTGCCAATGTGCATTATTCATAAAGTAAGGGCAGTGTAAAATATGAGATGTTTTTTTTCTCTTTTTGTAATAATTAATTAATGAATTAATATACCTTACTATATTAATTAATAAATGATTATATGTTACCTATTTGTACTTAATATCCAGCAATCAATATCGTGAAGAGCTAACAATGTGTTTGGCGTATTTTTATTAAATGTGTAGAGAGACTGTTGATCATCTGAGGAGAAAGTGTCAGCAGTGTGCTAAGTGTGCAGTGTATATAGGCTGCGTGCGCAAGGGCAAATTGTTAATTTAGGCGAGAGAACCTCCATTTCAAAAGCGTAATGTGGTAATGTGCAAGTTAGTGTTGTGAAATGGCGACGTTAGTCTAGGTCTTACACGGTTCGTGAGCATTTTCCGTCCTTCCTAATAGTGCATTTTCTACCTTGTACGTCCCTGGCAAAGTCGTACGCAGCTGGCAGTGTTTTGGGGGCTTTGGGTAGCCTAGTTTTCATTTTTTTATGCCGCCATTTTTTTTTTGTCGATTACCCGATTTTCAAGTGCCGAAACTTGTCAAATTCTGCTTAAATTAGCATGCATCCTGACTCACAGACGTCCTAGGTGTCCCCCCTTGCTGTGTGTGATGTGTTTTCCGGTTTGTGCGGTTCGGCCGTTAATGTCATATTTTTGCGGACTCCGGGTTTTTTGCAGGGGCCGGATTTTTGCAAAGTGTTTAGGGCCGTAATTTTTTAACCCGATTTTTTCAACTGCTATGTGTCTCGCAGTGTGAGTTGGATAATTGAGCTTTCTGTTGATCTGTAGTCCTGCTGGTCGTAGGGATCAGCGCCTATGGCACTCATCGCCACCAGCACAATGAGCTCCTTCAGCGATCACTGCCTAAGTCGTGCCGGGTTGTAGGGATGAGCGCCTATGGCCTATGGCGCTCATCTCCACCAGGGCGCTCATTGCCTGCAAGTGAGTTGCGGTGGACTCGCTCTGCGAGCCTGAAATTGTTAGCAACAACCCACAACTATATATGTGATTAGAATTAGGGAGAAAACATTAGACCTCAGATACGTCAGTAATTTCTGACTTTACGTGACCTCATGAACTGTAACACACTAGGCACATCTTTATGTCCATGATCATGCCGATCAACTTGGCATTCATGGCAGAGGTACTGGAGTGGATTGCCAGTTCCTTCTCCAGTGGGCCACAGCATACAGCTCCTGGTATTGCTAGGTGGTCTCCCATCCAAGTACTGACTAGGCCCTACCCTGCATGGCTTCAGGGTGGTGTGACCTCTTGGTTCCCTGACTGGAATTGAATCCAGGTTGACAGTGGTGACAGCACCGAATCCTAACCACTGGACCACCAAGGAACCCTATATGAGCACTGAACAGACTGCACAGAGAACTCCAGGTTAATTATGTCATCTAAATATGGCAAATATCTTATTATGTCCAAGTCTGTAAATGTAAATGGAGTTGCTCAGTCGTGTCCGACTCTCCGTGACCTCATGGCAGAGATACTGGAATGGGTTGCCAGTTCCTTCTCCAGTGGGCCACAGCATACAGCTCCTGGTATTCCCAGGTGGTCCCCTATCCAAGTACTGACCAGTGTGACCTCTTTGTTCCCTGGATGGACTTGAACCCAGGATGCTGTGGTGAAAGCACTACTGCGCCACCAGGGAACCCTTAACTCTCCAAATAACTCCTGCACTCTCTCTCACTATAAACACCCACCAGCTCCTGGACCTGCGTGCTACTTCCAATGAAATTTAAAACACAGTCAGCGCATGGGTGTGTGCTAATCAAATTTATAAGCTCCCACTACCAATCATATTTTGATTAGCTGAGAGGCCTGTGTCGCACTGTGTTATTCCGCAATTGCAATGGTTAAGGCTGATCGCGACTAGTCCTTCACCTTTACAGCTTGCAAGCGCGGCTAAGGTTTATAGGCTTGTGTCTCAAGCCCGTAACTCGCGCCCAGCTTAAATGTAATATCTCTGTAACTAGGCAAAATTTAAAGCCTGCAGCCATTGTGGGTCTCATGCTGCACTTTCCAGCCAAACATTTATATTGTTTATTACTATTGAAAACTATTATGCAAATACTTAGAAGTGTTATTTTTAGATTGAATATTTTTTTACACAAAATTTCTATTAAATTTCTGCTTTAAGAAATCCTTTTGACTATCAAACTTAGCATAATATATGTAATACCATTTTAAGCCTGTGTTTTCAGTACTGGAGTTAATTGATTTTTTAAACCTCAAAAAATAGAGTTATCAAGAAACAAAAAAAATCTAAAATGTATTGGCCAGTGTAGTCACGCGTTTTCCCAGGCTACGCTAGAATAAAAAAAAATTGTGATGACGGCCTTATCTGTACTTTTCACTACCTGAACAGGTATAGTAGTATATCTTGACTGGGGATCACCTATTTGGGCTGGCCCAAGCATGCTAGCAGGTGGATCGCTAACAACTGGAGTACCTGAAACTTGCTGGCACATACCCATGCACCCAACTGAAAATCAGTACCACCAACCACAGAAGCCTTCAACAATGACCCTTCTATCTGCGATAAAAGGTGCTTTAACTGCCCGGTGACCATACTTTGCAACAAAATTGATACTCCACTAGGAGGAACCCTAGAAACCACAAAATGTCACTTGGCTCACTGGTTGTTGACTTGACTCTGCTAATGGGTATTTGCTCTCTTGTACTTGCTAGTGCAGGCCACTACTTTGGCTTTATTATGGAACACCAACCTCCTTTTCCCGGTGTTGCAGCTTAGTATCTGACCCTTTTTGGAGCCCCTAGACAGTGAAGTGGAGGAGCCCCCTTGAGTGAAGTATGCATGCAACAATGTTTGCCTTTTCTGTGTGTGTACATAGCTCTCTCCACTGACTTTAATGGCTGTGTGAGTAAATCACAGACATTTCCCCATAACAGCAGTTTTTACAGCATAGCTGCCCATACACACACTTACTATTACTTATGCAATTACTTGTTTATTAAATGCATTTGATGCTGTGCCATATTATTTATATGCTTCTATGGGAGGGCAAACAAGCATATGTTACAAACACATATCATGAGCACTTGTATCAATAGAGTAATTATGAGAGTTAAAGGGCCAAAAAAAAACAGGTTTGTTTGTAAATTGTTTTTAAATTGAGTCTAAGAGCATATGTAATCAGGAAACAAGTCATTTTTAAATAAAAAATAAATAAATGTTGATGCCTCTGCTGGGCCCTGAAGAAATCCATGATATGTAAGTAAAAGTTGAAGTCTGCTTCAGGGCCAGTGAGGGGGAAGGAGTGTGGGGTCAATTCAATCTTCTCCAACGAAGATATTTTTTATGTTCCCACCTTCCTCAACCCTCCCTCCAATGAAAGCCAAAAAACCCACCCTCATGATTCAGCTACCGTGAAATCATGTATCTGTGGCGATTTGCTTTTTTCTCGTCGGGCTTGATAAGGCTTTTATGGCCAAACCTACCCAGCAGATCCACCAGGTTCTTTTATTTCCCTTCACCAAGTTACTTGATGTCTCTAAGATGCCCTTACTCAGATGCAGCACTTAAAAATATGAATGCTGGGCGGAGTTTGCCAGCAAGGTGCCCGGGCGCACTGAGCATGGACTCTGCAGTATATAGCCCTTAAATATTGCACTTTGGCCCAAAATGCTGCTAATTTTGCCATAAACTATAATTATCACCTGATGGACGGATGATTTGCCTTGAGGTACAATAACGCAATGGGGGGACCTAATGAGCAGGGGAAACCCTGGTGGGCTTGATTGGCCCAGATTGATATTTCTTGACTGGCTTACAATCTGCTCATAAGCCCAAGTGGGGATGTTGTTTGGCTGGGAAATTCCTCCTCTTTCCTCCTTAAAGTCCCTTGTGCCTTTGTTTTAGGCCTTGGGGGCATACATGTCAGTTTGCTATACCTGATCTGCTTATTGATTTCTCCAACATAGCACCTACAGCCCGGCGACACCTTATACAAAAATGTGTAAAGAACTTGCTCAAACTGCTGTGAAATGTATCTGATTAGCAGGCTTGTTGAGTGCTTATGCCCCCACCTTTTTTACCTACAAAATTGCTCTAACAATAACAATTGAATATAGTGTGTAGAACTATATATAAACCAAAATATGTAAGAAGACTGGATTTTCTGCATACCCTGAAAACCAACAGTACACAGTTTAAGCCTACATTTTGCCTATAAGCTCTATATATCTGTGCCACACTGGCTTTACTATTTAGACATTCCCTGGGAGAGAAGTGTTGAACTGAACCTATACATGCTTTAACACACTTCTTAATTGTGTGCAAATCTGCCTATCCTGAGGAAATCATTGCTAACTAATAAACAACCTCACACTGTCCTGCTTATATGGCTATACATATGTATTTGGCGCCACCCTATGGCTGTATTGAAGACATCAAGGATATACAATTTTAATCCTACTATTTCAAACCCAGTTTTTCTTTCAAACAACCTTGCAGTCGTGGGAAAACCTAGAGCCTGGTACTAGACTCTAACGCGCGCCTCAACAAACCGTGAATACGGTTAGTAATTTTTGTTGTCTAAGTCCGTATTTCCTCATTGTGCGTCATTGTTTCATTGTTCAAGTCCCGCGGCGTGGTTGTTTTTTTTCAAAGTCCCACTTTTCTGGATTGTTTTTTACCGTAGAGCCTCCACCTCCGCAAATGCGGACACTCGCTTCACGAGGGTTATCATTTGCGGCCTTTGGCTCATTGCAGCCGACATTTGAGCCTTCACCTCTGCAAATGTGACCCTTGCTTCGCAAAGCATGACGACCACTCGCAGTTGGACAACTATTATATTATATATATATATATATATATATATATATATATATATATCTTCTACTAGATATCTTGGATCTAGTCTATTTGTAAGCCGCACAGATCCAGAAAACTGGGATTGAGCTCTGCGCCACAGCACCACCCGGTGGTGTAAAACATTTACTGCAGGCAAAAAAACTATTCCATCCTCCGACATGGTGCAACTCGAAAGGCGCTGAGTCGTCATCGAGGTCATCGCTATGTTTGGGCCTCAGGCGCGCCTCTCATAGCTGAAGGCCTCTTTTGTCGGCGCGCCTTTTGACCCAGATCGGAGTATGGAATAGTTCTTTGCCTGCAAGTGGTGCTGTGGCACAGAGCTCAACCCCAGTCTTCTGGATCTGTGCGGCTAATCATCCTGGGTGGGTCATATGAGTCCAAAGGACTGATGGACAGGGGGATCATGACAGTATCTATCTATCAAGGGAAATCACTGTGTACATTTTGATTGAATGCTCAATAAAGAGCCCTCCATTCATCTGCACTTTGTTCAAATAGTTTTTGCCATGTACATAACCCCTATATAGCACTACAGATTATGTTTGCGCATTACAAATAAATGATAATAACAATAATCTTTCTCTCGCTATCTATATCTTCTAGTACAGTAATATCCCTCTCAAACTCACCAGTTCCCAGCAGTGACAGCCTAACAGCAAGTTCATTTTCCTGTTGTATCACTCTTGTTTCAGTGTGGCACCCCTCAAAGGGAAGCTCCCCTAGGCTGCTGCCTAGTTGGTCTAATGGGTAATCCAGCCACGCCTGTGACAACAGCATCTTGACTCATGCTGCCTTCTTTCCTGCTTGACAAAATTGGCAGTAACTACTATGTCTCCCATATGGAGCAGGTTATACCCCCTTATCTAGATTCTGTCTACAAGGGGTCATTCTCTGTACCTGTACCTGATGTTGAGTTCTGATTCTGGTGTACCTGCACTATCTCTGGCACTTAAGCTCTACTCACTTTCTCTTAGCCACACAGGTTTAATTCACTCTCTCTAAAACTAACTCTCTACCTCTATTTCTGGCACAGGAGCATTGCTACTGATGGTCATTCTCTAAATCCCGAGCTGGGGATATGCTAGTGATGCTCAGTTCTATTTCTTGTGCCTGAGTTCTTCTACTCTACTTCTGGTGCCCGCGTTTGTCTTCTGATGCCCATCTCGCTCTTGAGTTTTTCTGGGGCTCAGTCTGTACCTGTTGCACCAAAGTCCTGCAATTGATGCTCGCTCTTACTCTGGCATTACAGATCTGTTACTCACTCTCTATAAATCTTGCTCTCTTTCTAATGTTCACTCTTTCCTTTTGGAGTCTCACAAACAAAATTATAAGGGGCCAATAAAAGACCTTCATTTTAAAAGGGCACTTGTAATAGTCTAAGGGAAGCAATACAGTGTATAGACTGGGACAAAGAACTGGCAGATACAAATACAGAAAATAAATGGACAGCATTTAAAGCTGTGGCAATAAAAAATAAAATTACTATCCATGTGGCTTAACAATGAATTAATGAGCACAATACAAACTAAAAATAATTTAAATTATATAATACCATTAATCAATCAGTTTGAAAAAAACAGAAATTCAATTCCCATACATGAGTTAAGTCAATTGTAGTTCCTAGTGAAACACTTCTGGCCCAAAGTGGAGAGTTACACTAAAAGACCCCATGTTTAATTCTAAAACATAACTTTTATTAAATTAGAGTAAAAACCATCACATAAAGAAAATGACACTAAGTAGATAGGGTATGGGGTTACAAACTGTGAGCCGCATTCAGCGGAGGTTTCGGCTGATCCGGTAGCCCGTAAGTGAGGTTGCAAGTTAATTGTGGAACTACTGAACTACTACTGAAGGAGATTTAATAGATAACATAAAAAATGGTTGGATATATTTTTTTTATAAGAAGGGTACACAGGGTTATGTAGGACTAGCGAATTGCCCGTCAAAAAATGACGGCAATAGAATTGTAAGTCAAGGAATGGTGTTTGGCACAGACAATATTTTTTGTGGTGGTCTGAGATCTCGGCGCTCATTGCGAGCCTCTTGGTTGTTTTTTTTTTATCAGAGGCGCTTTTGCTGTCATTGTAAGGTCGGTGCTGATCTGCTTTTTGCGCTTATTGCAAGGCTGTCCCCTGGTGTAGTTTGTGTGCTATGAGCAGCGTTGGCGCTCGTTGTGAGGCGCGCAGTGAATGTCTTTTGCGTTTATTGAGATAGTGTTTTTTTTTTTTGTGTATATGTATTTTTTGATGCTAATTAAATAAGTAATAAATTAATAAATTAATATACTTTACCTATTTGTAATTAATATATGCAGGAAGCATTGTGCGGAAGAGCTGACAATCTGTTTTGATGTTGCTGCAGCATACAAGGTCGGTTTGCACTGTTGTGTCAGCAATGTGTCCAGTGTGTAGTGTAAATAGGCTGCGTGCGCGATGGGAAGCCGTTAGTGTAGCTGGGTCATTCCGCATTCTGTAAGTTAGTGTTGTATAATGGCGGCGACTGCGTATGTGGTAGGCGGGTTTGTATGACGAAGCGTCCTTGCTAATGGTGTATGTTGTAGGTCGTACGGGTTTTTGTAAAAGCCGTATTTGCTTTGTGGAGTTTATCGGCTTTAGGGGTCGTGTAGCCTCGTTTTTGCTTTTTTTGGCGGCCATTTTTTCTCTCGCTGAGGTGATTTTCGAGTGTGTAAACTTTGTAAATTTGCCAGAATTCGATGTTTAAGCTGTGTTGCAGAGGTCCTGGGTGTCCCCCCTTGGTGTGGGTAAGGTTTTTAATTTATTTTTGTGTGTATTTCTGTGTTTTTTAACGTTTGCCGCTGTGCGCGGGTTGTCAGGTCGTATTTTTACGAGTCCATAATGGATTTGTTCTAAGTCCCGCGGCTCGTATTTTTTTGTGTAAGTCCGTAGTTAGTCATTGCGTGTTTATGCTTTTTTTTCCAAGTCCTGATTGTGTTGTTGTTTGTAACCGATTGTGAGCGCCATAGAGCCTCCACCTCTGCAAATGCGGCCCCTCGCTTCGCAAGGGTCGGAAAGTTGTAGGGGGTTGTAGGGATGAGCGCCTATGGCGCTCATCTCCACCAGCACAAGGAGGGCCAAAGGCTTTGCGAGGGCCGCAGTTGCGGAGGGCTTGCTACGTGAGACCGCAAGCGTTAGCAACAACCCCCATGCTGACAACTATATATGTGATAACTAGAGAAGGAGGGATATTGATCATGGTAGTAATTTGATTGCCAGAAATTTGGGGTCAAGAAGAATCTATGTTACCTTTATGAGACAATTGGCAGTGTTTCAATAAGATTTTCTGTTTGTCTACCCCTGGATCAATTAATATTTAACAATTCGCTATTTCCAAGGATCAGAGATCTAAAAAGGTTTGACTTAATGGACTAAAAGTCTTTTTTTGACCTCAATAACTGTGGACCATAATAAATTCCAGCCTCATAAGTCCAACGTGTAGCACATAAGGACTGCGTGCTTGAAATATGGCCGTTTTATGTCAAAGTTAAACTAGAAGTGATGCGAGGTACGAGCGAGAGACGCTATTTCGTAAACCAGTTCTCGCCCTTTGGAATCGCATGCTCGAACGCAAACAATTAAGAAAGCACGTAGTTATGGGTTCAGATGGAGCCAATGGAAAAAGAGATCGTTAGCGTTACGTCACTGAAAACTGGGAGGTTAGATTTCAATGTCCTGCGGGCTTCAATTACAGTGTGCGATCGGACCAACATTCCAGATATAATGCATTATTAATAAAGCAGTAAATATGATAATCTATCACATGTGGGTTACAGTATCTGTATTAACACATTGATTGCCGGGATCGATATAACACAAAATATAAACATGAAATAAATTATTTTTCGGGGCCGATTTGCGAGCTTGAGAATGTTGTGCTAATAATTTTTAGCCCTGACATCAGTTTCCCTTATAATATATGTACAGTAGTGTGATTTTATTTACATCACAAGTGCTACTGGAGCACATGTTGGGCTTTGGGCTCCATTTGCGTGTTATGTGCTTGCTCGCGAGTGACCAAGCACGTTGACATACCAAAGGATTTACCTGCACGAAGTTCAACGTTGCTCCACACGTAGCCTATTCTAGGCCGTCCTGTGTCTTAACACGCAAATCTGCTGCGAGCAACGCTACAGGGCTAATTTAATACCCGCAACGCGTAAATTGGGAGTTACGGGCTACGTTTTACAACGTAGCCCCAATTTAATGAGGCTGTTTGTTACTATGACTCAAATGCCTGCTGCTACGGCTCACTCTGTACATCTGCCACCTGAGCTCTGTTACTAAAGCTCTACATCTGTAGTCCATGTTGTGTTTCTGACTCACTATATATATGGGGGTCAGTTTGTGCTTCTGGTGCTCACTTACATTCGCTCTCTAACTCTGGGACCTGTATTCTGCTTCTCATCCTGCTCACTCTGTACTTCTGGAGCCCACATTCTACTACCAACAATTTTTCTCTCTGGAGTTTGAGTTCTGTTACTAACACTCGCCTTCTTGCACCAAAACTATGAATGATCACACACTCTCTCTCTTAATCTGTAAATCTGGTGCTCACGTCTTTCTGTCTGCCCACTCTTTACCCCTGAAGACCATGGTCTATGTCTGGTGCCCACTCTTTACCTGTGGAGCCTCCCTTCTTCCACACTTTCTGTCTCTGCCGCTTATTCTCAGCCTCTGGTACCAACTCCATATTAATGGCTCTCTTTCACGGATTCTCACTCTATTTCTGATACTCATTCTCCATCGCTGATGCCCACTCTCTACTTATGGAACTAAATATTTATCGTTGGTGCGATTTTTATCTCTGATACGGACTCTCTCTTTTTCCACTCTCTCTAATTTTTTCGCACACACTCAGCCTACTCTCTACCTCTTCTGAGGCTCACTCTGTAACTCTAGTCAGCTTCTCAGCAATTGATCAGTTCATAATTTGGCTAAATATCATCATCATAGATTCCAGCACATCAGATCGGCCTCTATGTGGGCACAAATAATCGTCAATGTGTCAGGATGAGTTAATTTGGGTACATTGTTGGTTGATGGCCAGCAGGGGGCAGCTCATGCACAGGTAATAAACTCCTTTTGTGTTTTCACTTAGTACAGTATATACAATATGTAATATTTGGACAAATAGCACCAAAACAGGCCTCGTCCAGATGGTATCTTGTAGTGAACTAGCTCAGTGTCACAGTCAGGACAAACTGGGAAAAATACGCAGATAATAACTGTGTGATACCCAACAACTAATAACTGTGTGATACCCAACAACTGATAACTGTGTGATACACAACAACTGATAACCGTGATACCCAACAACTGATAAACGTGTGATACCCAACAACTAATAACTGTGTGATACCCAACAACTGATAACTGTGTGATACCCAACAACTAATAACTGTGTGATACCCAACAACTGATAACTGTGTGATACCGAACAACTGATAACTGTGTGATACCCAACAACTGATACCTGTGTGATACCCAACAACTGATAACTGTGTGATACCCAACAACTATTAACTGTGTGATACCCAACAACTGATAACTGTGTGATACACAACAACTGATAACTGTGTGATACACAACAACTGATAACCGTGATACCCAACAACTGATAAACGTGATACCCAACAACTAATAACTGTGTGATACACAACAACTAATAACTGTGTGATACCCAACAACTGATAACTGTGTGATACCTAACAACTAATAACTGTGTGATACCCAACAACTAATAACTGTGTGATACCCAACAACTGATAACTGTGTGATACACAACAACTGATAACCCTGATACCCAACAACTGATAAACGTGATACCCAACAACTAATAACTGTGTGATACACAACAACTAATAACTGTGTGATACCCAACAACTAATAACAGTGTGATACCCAACAACTGATAACTGTGTGATACCCAACAACTAATAACTGTGTGATACCCAACAACTGATAACTGTGCGATACCCAACAACTAATAACTGTGTGATACACAACAACTAATAACTGTGTGATACCCAACAACTATTAACTGTGTGATACCCAACAACTGATAACTGTGTGATACACAACAACTGATAACTGTGTGATACACAACAACTGATAACCGTGATACCCAACAACTGATAAACGTGATACCCAACAACTAATAACTGTGTGATACCCAACAACTGATAACTGTGTGATACACAACAACTAATAACTGTGGGATACCCAACAACTAATAAGTGTGTGATACCCAACAACTGATAACTGTGTGATACACAACAACTAATAACTGTGTGATACCCAACAACTAATAACTGTGTGATACACAACAACTGATAACTGTGTGATACCCAACAACTAATAACTGTGTGATACCCGACAACTGATAACTGTGTGGTACCCAACAACTAATAATTGTATGATACCCAGTAACTAATAACTGTGTGATACCCAGTAACTAATAACTGTGTGATACACAACAACTGATAACTGTGCGATACCCAACAACTGATAACTGTGTGATACCCAACAACTGATAACTGTGTGATACCCAACAACTAATAACTGTGTGATACCCAGTAAGTAACAACTGTGTGATACCCAACAACTGATAACTGTGTGATACCCAACAACTAATAACTGTGTGATACCCAGTAAGTAACAACTGTGTGATACCCAACAACTGATAACTGTGGGATACCCAATCATATATATTGTTGTGAGCATACGAGCCTTTGCTCACGCTTGCGGGCTCGCGCAGCAATCTCGCAAGAACTGCATCCCTTGCGAAGCGAGGGGCCGTATTTGCGGAAGGTGGAGGCTTCAACGTCGGCTGTGTTTGTCCGCAAAGCAGGGGTCCGCATTTGCGGAGGTGGAGGCTCAAAGGCGCCTCACACGCGGTTAAAAACACACACACACGGAGGACTTAGAAAAAAAAACGACCTTGGAACCAACCTTAACAGAACAAACACCCACACACACAAAAAATACGACCATAACGGCCGAACCGCACGCACCTAAAAACAGTTAAAACACACCAAATACTCACAAAAAATACATAAAAAGCTTACCCATAGCAAGGGGGGCATCCAGGACCTCTGAAAGTGAAGTTATACCTCCATTTAAGTCCAAATTCCCGAGTTCAGACACACGAAAATCCCCAAAGCGAGAGAAAAAATGGCAGCTGAAAAAAATGAAAACGAGGCTCAAAGCCCAGCCACGTACAACTTACCCAAGAAGGCATCCGAGATAAGCTCGGAAACCCGCATTAACCCCACGGGATCCGAGATAAGCTCGGAGACCTGCATTAACCCCACATTAACCATCGCAGTGGCGGTCCCGAACGCACACGATAACCGTAAAGGGCCTTAAAGGACCCGTTATAAAAGAAAACAAATATATACTAACACCCTGTCACTCATGGGGGTCAATATAGTCCCCCATAAGTCCTTCAGTAACTCTGTCACTCATGGGGGTCAATACAGACCCCCATAAGCACCTTATCAACCCCCTCACGCATGGGGGTCAATACAGACCCCCATAAACCCCTAATTAACCTTGTCACTCATGGGGGTCAATATAGACCCCCATAAGCCCTTCATTAACTCTGTCACTCATGGGGGTCAATACAGACCCCCATAAGCCCTTCATTAACCCTGTCACTCATGGGGGTAAATATAGACCCCCATAAGCCATTGATTAACCCTGTCACTCATGGGGGTCAATACAGACCCCCATAAACCCCTAATTAACCCTGTCATTCATAGGGGTCAATATAGACACCCATAAGCCCTTCATTAACCCTGTCATTCATGGGGGTCAATACAGGCCCCCATAAGCCCTTCATTAACCCTGTCACTCATGGGGGTAAATACAGGCCCCCATAAGCACTTCATTAACCCCCTCACTCATGGGGGTCAATACAGACCCCCATAAACCCCTAATTAACCCTGTCATTCATGGGGGTCAATATAGCTCCCCATAAGCCCTTCATTAACCCTGTCACTCATGGGGGTCAATTCAGACCCCCATAAGCCCTTCATTAACTGTGTCACTCATGGGGGTCAATACAGACCCCCATGAGCACCTAATTAACCCCCTCACTTATGGGGGTCAATACAGACCCCCATAAACCCCTAATTAACCCTGTCACTCATGGGGGTCAATATAGACCCCCATAAGCCCTTGATTAACTCTGTCACTCATGGGGGTCAATACAGACCCCCATAAGCCCTTCATTAACCCTGTCACTCATGGGGGTAAATATAGACCCCCATAAGCCATTGATTAACCCTGTCACTCATGGGGGTCAATACAGACCCCCATAAACCCCTAATTAACCCTGTCATTCATGGGGGTTAATATAGACACCCATAAGCCCTTCATTAACACCGTCATTCAGGGGGGTCAATACAGGCCCCCATAAGCGCTTCATTAACCCTGTCTCTAATGGGGGTCAATACAGGCCCCCATAAGCACTTCATTAACCCCCTCACTCATGGGGGTCAATACAGACCCCCATAAACCCCTAATAAACCCTGTCATTCATGGGGGTCAATATAGACACCCATAAGCCCTTCATTAACCCTGTCACTCATGGGGGTCAATACAGACCCCCATAAGCCCTTCATTAACTGTGTCACTCATGGGGTTCAATACAGACTCCCATAAGCACTTCATTAACCCCCTCACTCATGGGGTTCAATACAGACCCCCATAAGCACTTAATTAACCCCCTCACTCATGGGGGTCAATACAGACCCCCATAAACCCCTAATTAACCTTGTCACTCATGGGGGTCAATATAGACCCCCATAAACCCTTAATTAACCCGTCACTCAGGAGGGTCAATACAGCCCCCCATAAGCCCTTAATTAACCCCCTCACTCATGGGGGTCAATACAGACCCCCATAAACCACTAATTAACCCTGTCACTCATGGGGGTCCATACAGACCCTCATAAGCCTCTATTTAACCCCATCAGTCCCATAAGGGTATATTAAGACCGTTATGGGCCTGTTACAACTCAACATTAACCACATAAGTGCCATGACGGTCCTCAAGGACCATCATGACACTAAGTATAAACACTACACTGCACTATACCCCCCCAATAAAACATTAAATATCAACTAAACAGCCTCTACACTAACCTATTAACACCTACACTACCATCCTACATTACCTACCTACCCCCTAATAACCCTCTCCCCACCACTCTAATTATAGAAAATAAAAAAGCCTAAAGTCACAAAAAAAAATCTACATTACAGAAAATAAAAAAACCTAAGTCACCAAAAAAAGGAACATTACAGAAAATAAAAAAAGTACACACCAACAATAACAAATACAACAATACAAATACATACAATACAATACATACAATATAATACAATACAATACAATTAAATACAATACAATACAATACACCCCTTAATATAATATACAATACATCCTATCTATCTAATATACATCCAACAATCTATCTAAATAAATACCATAATCTAATATACATCCTATCTATATAATATACATCACACAATCTATCTAAATAAATACCACAATCTAATATACAATACATGCTATGCTATCTATATAAAACACATACCCCTAGCTAACATACAATAAATGCTATCTAAATATAAAATAATCTAATTCTATGCTAAAATAAAATAATTAAGACCACTTACCTTTGCAGATGTCCATTCAGATCAGTCACCTAGGGAAAAAATTAAAAAAATTAGTGCAACACATTTACAGTAAATAGATAAACATTCTAAACATTCTAAATATGCTACTCACCTTTCCGGCATATCCTGTCCTTATTATTTTCCTCTTCTCCGGCGCGGCACCTGTTAAAAAAAACATAACATTAATACATAAACATAAAAACTAAATAAAATAAACATAATCTACATTGTACTTACCTCCCCGCGATGTCTTCGGCCTCCTGCTCTTCTGCCCCACCCTGTAAAAAAGAAAAAAAAAAAAAGTACTCACATCCGCACTCACGGACATCCCCGACGTTAATGAGGCTCCCGGAGACTTTTCCGGAAGAAAATAGGCAATGGCACCTTCTGATTGGTTGAAAACGCTGTCTATCAAATTCACCAAAATCAGGAGGCGCCAATGTGTGAGCCAATCAGAAAGGGATACACCCTAAAATCCCACTCTGATTGGATAATGCACCTGTCAATTTTTTATTTAAACCAATCACAAGGAGCAGATGCCTTCAGCCAATCACAATGGAATACACCCCCACAGGGTGACTGGCTGGAGGCATCTGTGCATTCTGATTGGTTGCACTGACAATAGCCAATCACAATGGAATACACCCCCACGTACTGATTGGTGAAGGCATTTGCGCCTTCTCATTGGCTTTTGTCAATGTCAATCAGTATTACAGCCAATGGGAAGGCGCCGATGTCTTCAGCTAATCAACGCGTGGGGGTGTATCCCATTGTGCTTCGCTGATGGCAATAAAGCCTTCGGATTGGTTCAAATAAAGATTGACAGGTGCGTTATCCAATCAGCGTGGGATTTTGGGGTGTATCCCTATGTCATTGGTTCAGAATTGGAGTCATCTCATTGGCTGAATTTGATAGACAAGCCAATCAGAAGCCACCATTGCCAATTTTATTCTGGAAGACTCCGTAGGAAGCTCATTAGCGTCTGGGACATCCGCCAGGGAGGATGTGTGTTGTTTTTTTTTTGTTTTTTTTAAAGAGCGCGGATGCTTCCGGGGCAGAACACCAGGAGGCCGGAGACATTGCGGGGAGGTAAGTACAATGTAGATTGTGTTGATTTTACTTGGTTTTATGTTTATGTATGTGAACTAATGTAATGGTTTTTTTTTAACAGGGGCCGCGCCGGAGTAGCAAAGATGGACATGACATGCTGGAAAGGTAAGTAGAATATTTAGAATGTTTAAAATGTTTATTTATTTTATATAAATGTGTTGGAGTAATTTTTTAAATCTTTTTTACCCTAGGTTGGTGATCTGAAGAAACATCTCAAAGGTAAGTGGTCTTAATTATTTTACTGTAGCTTATAATTAGGGTTGCTATATAGAGATAGCATGTACTGTATATTAGGTAGATAGGGGGATGTATAGTACATAGTATTTATTGTATATTAGATAGATAGGGGGATGTATATTAGATATATAGTATTGTATATTAGATAGGGTGATGTATATTAGATAGGGTGATGTATATTAGATAGGGGTGTATTGTATTGTATTGTATTTAATTGTATTGTATTGTATTGTATTGTATTTAATTGTATTGTATTGTATGTATTATATGTATTTCCTTTTCAGGTGTGTAATTTTTTTTACTGTAGTGGGGGGAGGGTTGTAATGTATTTTTTCCTTTTTTTATTTTTTGTGACTTAGGTTTTTTTTTTCTGTAATGTACATTTTTTATTTTTGGTGATCTTAGGTTTTTTTATTTGATCTAATGTAGATTTTTGATGACTTTAGTTTTTTTGATTTCTGTAATTACAGTGGTGAGGAGGTGATTATTAGGGGGTAGGTAGGTAGTGTGAGTGTTAATAGGTTAGTGTAGAGGGTGTTTAGTTGATATTTAATGTTTTATGGCACTTATGTGGTTAATGTTGGGTTGTAACAGGCCCATAATGGTCATAATATACCCTTATGGGACTGATGGCGTTAAATAGAGGCTTATGAGGGTCTGGATAGACCCCCATAAGTGACCAGGTTAAAATGGTTTAGTGCTTACACTTTGGGTCATGAGTGTCCTGGATGACCCTCATGGCACTTATAGTGTTATTACATGCATTAATTAGTGTCTTAGAGCGGTCTATATAGTTGAGGCACACAGTACACTCATATTGTGTGGCAAACAGCATTTCAACACTTTTATTGACCGTCATTTTTTGACAGGCAAGTCGCTAGTAACTAATAACTGTGTGATACCCAACAACTAATAACTGTGTGATACCCAACAACTGATAACTTTGTGATACCCAACAACTAATAACTGTGGGATACCCAACAACTAATAACTGTGTGATACCCAACAACTGATAACTTTGTGATACCCAACAACTAATAACTGTGGGATACCCAACAACTAATAACTGTGTGATACCCAACAACTAATAACTGTGTGATACCCAACAACTGATAACTGTGTGATACCCAGTAACTAATAACTGTGTGATACCCAACAACTGATAACTGTGTGATACCCAGTAACTAATAACTGTGTGATACCCAACAACTAATAACTGTGTGATACCCAGTAACTAACAACTGCGTGATACCCAACAACTGATAACTGTGTGATACCCAACAACTGATAACCGTGATACCCAACAACTGATAACTGTGTGATACCCAGTAACTAATAACTGTGTGATACCCAACAACTGATAACTGTGTGATACCCAACAACTAATAACTGTGTGATACCCAACAACTGATAACCGTGATACCCAACAACTGATAACTGTGTGATACACAACAACTAATAACTGTGGGATACCCAACAACTAATAACTGTGTGATACCCAACAACTGATAACTGTGTGATACCCAGTAACTAATAACTGTGTGATACCCAACAACTATTAACTGTGTGATACCCAACAACTAATAACTGTGTGATACCCAACAACTGATAACTGTGTGATACCCAACAACTGATAACTGTGTGATACACAACAACTGATAACTGTGTGATACCCAACAACTAATAACTGTGTGATACCCAACAACTGATAACTGTGTGATACCCAACAACTAATAACTGTGTGATACCCAACAACTGATAACTGTGTGATACCCAACAACTAATAACTGTGTGATACCCAACAACTGATAACTGTGTGATACCCAACAACTAATAACTGTGTGATACCCAACAATTGATAACTGTGTGATACCCAACAACTGATAACTGTGTGATACCCAGTAACTAATAACTGTGTGATACCCAACAACTAATAACTGTGTGATACCCAGTAACTAATAACTGTGTGATACCCAGGAAGTGATAACTTTTGTAATCCTCAGCTACTGATAACAGATTAGAAAGTAGCAACATTTAAAGATATTAAGAGTACTGTATCCATCAACTGATAACCAGGAAACAATATCCCATTCAATGATTACAAGTGATAACTGTGTGATGCCCTGCTCCCCAATAGTGGGGCTTGTGAATGGAGGATCTCTACTCCTCCCCTATATATATAAGCTTTATTCTTCATCATGTGGGTTGTTGGGTTAAGTAAAAAGATACATAACTGTGTAATAACATGATCTTCCACATTGATAACTGTGATAAACTGCTTTTCCCTAAACACAATGAAGCAGAAACAGACTCATTGGTATACACAGGCACCTATACACATATAATGTAATCCTACAGACACAAACAATAATACACACATATAACGCCAATTGATCTACACATACTAATACTCACAGCTAACTCTCTGCTGTGTCCTCCAGCTCCTTGTAATCACTCTTTCCTCTCCCTGCCTCATGCCCATCACATCACTGCAGTGGCAGGGGCCACCTCCTGTCTCCATACTCCCTGATTCCCAGCCTCTACCATACAGCCTTCTCATTACCACTCTCCTACCTCCCAGCCTCTCCCCTCACCATCTCCCTCCCATCATGTAAAAACCTCACACAGTCAGAGACTTTGCAGAGACAGGACAACCATTCAATGGGAGAAGAGAGTGAAGAGCCAAGAGGAGAAAAGCTGTAAAAGAGACATTGAAAGAAGATGGTGTAGGAGAATAAGGGATTCAGAAAACACACTGGAGAGAGGAAAAGAAAATCAATGAAAAACTGAGAATAAAACCTTGGATTTGTAAAGGTTGAATAAGAGCAGGAAAAGGGGAAACAACCACACCAGACTATCAGAACTGGCAACACAGAACTTCTTAATACATTTCTCCATGTCTCTTTGTGACCCTCCTGGATAAAGCTGTCTTGGACCTAAGAGACATTTATGTCCAAATGACCAGGAGTTGCGTTATGGGCGAAGTGTCTATCAGGCAGAGATTTCAGGAAGTTTGAGAAACTACTTGGATTAACAAATTTGCCCAACACATTCCTGTGAATAGTATTAAAGCCCCATTTGGTAAGGATACTTCGGATGGAGGGCTATTTTTGGTATGGGATCTGTTGCCTTATCCTATGGGATCCCTGGTGGGTCATGGCTAGGGCGCCCAACACAAAGGCTGGGCTTGGTGAGGAAGTGATTCCGGGGACCCCAAAACCGCCACCAATGCCCACTGGAACACCGGAGGTGGCAGACCGATGCCTAGGTTACTTTGATGTAATGGGACAATGGGATCCACCATTTAACTGCAACGCTAGCAGCTATCTCTACTGCTGTGGCACATGTGGATACCGTTTTTGCTGCCAGTTTAAGCATGGGAGGTTGGACCAAAGAATGTGCTCCAACTATGATACCCCAAATTGGGCCACCAAGGAAAAGGCTCCTGCTCGAGGTGAAGACTCAGCTGAGGACCCAAGCAGAGACAAGACCAACATGATTGTGTATATCATTTGTGGAGTGGCTGCATTAATGGTGTTGATAGGAATATTCACCAAGTTGGCAGTAGAGAAGACTCAGAGGCCACAAACCGACATGAATGTTTCTAGGTAAGGAGCTCGTCTCTTGGGTGGTAGGTCAATAGGATCCTCAGCGTGAGGAGAGAGATCTGAAAACAGGAGCCAGATGTGGCAAAGGTGGCAATAAAGGAACAAGGTGAAAAGAGATACAAGAACAGTGGGGGGGGGGGGGGAATTAGGAGCAAAGTGAAGATGACAATATCAGAAGCAGGATAAGGGCTAGCTTCTTAACTAGCATCACATTTACATTGTTTCTTCGAGGGATGTGAGATCCATAATGGAATGAGAGTGAAGAGTTGAATGTGAGATCTGAAGCAGAATGAGAGTGAGGAGGGATGTGAAGTCTGGTAAAGAGTGAGAGAGATATTGGATATAGAAGGAATAATCGGAGATCTGAAGCAGAGTGGGGTTGGGAGGAGAATGATGGAGATTTAGTAAAAATTCAATGTAGGAGAGACGGGGCTAATGAGAGAAAGAGGAGTGCATTTTTAGGCAAAATGCTGTGAAGATTGTATGTAATAAAAGAGGGACATGGGTTCAGGCTGGCAGTTTGTACAAGTGAAGGGCATATTCAAGTTTGCTTACAATATATTGACACCTTATTGAAGCTTCTTCCTTTTCTTTCTATGTTGGCATAATATAATAAACTAATTATTCTTCCAAGGCAGACCAGTGCAAGTCTCAAACAGAAATAGCACTAGATTCAATTAGGTTAGTGGCGCCTGATGACACAGTGGCATGATGTTCTTTTGCTACTTCAGCTTTGCACAATTTGTGAAACTAGTGCAGGACTCTTAGAAGAAGCTCTGAGTATGACATTACTCCATTTTTGCTGATACAGGTCTTTCTCTCAAAACATGGGCTGCACCTGTATAGTCAGTCATTTATCTGTACTAAAATACATGGGCTGCACTTCTTTACCAAATAGTTGGCCTTTATTTGTATATATATATAAAACCATTGGGCTGCATGTCAATACTTAAAATATAAACTACCTACATCTCTATAACCGATCCTTTGGCTGATCCATTATATCAATTCACTATGTTATTCCTTAGACTATAACTCTATACTCAAACTATGTGCTTTATCTCTATATACAGCATTAAGAGGTACCTCTTTATGGCATCATTTAACTGTATGTCTATAACCAACTCTTGGACTGAGACTCTATAGGTAATCTTTGAGCAGTGCATCTGTATTCAATCATTGTTCCCATTTCTACAACTGTACCACTACACCAAATATATGGGGTGGAACATTGCACTAAATTATCTACCTCTGGGTCTATACAAAAAAAAAAATCATTGGGCTCATGGGTGTAGGAACTGGGGGGATGGGAAATCCCACTCAGATTTTTCTATGTTTGCATGTTTGTATATATAAGCTATTTTATGGCCTGTGTATACAATGAGCTGTATCCCCCCCCCCCCCCCCCCCCCCCCCCAGAATTATTCTGGCTCCTACACCCCCGCTTGGGCTGTACCACGTCTCAGGCTGTTCTACATACAATCCTATGGTGACTCCTCTAGTCTTTGGTCTATTCCTCTATGCCAAATCACTGAGCTTCTCATTTTTACCCAGTCATTGTGCAGTACCCCTATAAAAATCAGCTTTGGGTTGCATGATTACCCACTTCTTAGGCTGTATCTCTTTAACAAAGCTTTGGGTTTTATCTATATATCTAATGCTTGAGCTGTGCCTCTAACTTAAACTCTGAAATGAACCTCTATACCTGACGATTGAGCTGCACCTCTATATTAATCCTTGTGCTGTGCCTATTTACCCATTATTTGAATTGTCCTTCAATACCAAATGGTAGAGCCAAATGTTTGGGCATAGAGGTACAGTATAGAAGGACAGTCCCTGGCTTGAGTTGCAGTCCATTACGAGGCATAGATGTACAATCCAAAAATTGTATATAGTTGTGCAACTAAGCATTGGTCATAGAGGCACTGTCTAAGGATTCAGAATAGAGATACAATTGAAGACTTGGTGTAGAAGTACAGTTTTAGAAACGGGTGCAGTCCAGAGATTGGGTGTAGAGGTACAGCCTATGTATTGGTATCAATGAAGAGCAAGGGTAGCTTAGACTGTATCTATACACCCAATCCCTACAACTGTTTCCTGAAACTCTATGATCAATAAGTAGATTGTAGATCTATACCAAGCTCTTGAGCCATAACCAATCCTAGAATGGCACCTCTATATCCAATTGTTGAATTGTACATCTACGCCTACTCAAGGGACTGTCCTATGCTGATTCTTGGCTGTACCTGTAAGACCAAATCATTGGGTTGTGTCTCTGAACCCAGTCCTTGGACTGCACCTATACACCAGATCCTAAGGATGCACCTCCACAATCTATTCAATTCACCTCATTATTCAATACTTGTGGAACCTATGGTTATTTTGTATAAATACACTGTGTATCCTAGTTGTAAATGTCCAGATAGATGTGAATTGGTATTACATTAAATTCAATAAAAATGCAATACTAAGTTATGCTAAGCAATGCTAAGTTACTGCTTCACTCTCTCTGCTACATGTCCTGAAATATTGACATGGCCTAAAGGAAAAAAAACTACTGTATTGATTTAAGATACATTCCCTGTAGGGAGGTGCCATCTTTTATGTATTTATTGTATACATCTGGTTTGAGGTAGCAGTAGCCATTCTGCCTTATTGTACACTTATCAGATAATAGTATCTGTTCTTGTTCCCATTAATCCATTGTTTGAACTTAATATGTAAGATGATTCACTACATAATATTTTGTTTTATCATATTGTAGGAGATATATGTCTCCCTAAATAGCAGATAACACAGCTGCGCCTCATCACAGCTGCACCCGGGGCGTTGCCCCGCTCACGCACCCCTATTTATGTCACTGTGGAAATAATGAATATGTGAGAACTATAGAATATAGTCATTCCCTTGGTCTCCTTTTAGAAACCAATTAAATATTATTTCACCACTTATATTCCTGAAATTAGAAACAAGACCCAAGAAGTTACATGATAGATGCATCAAGAGACTTCCCAAGCCCTGTATACCTTGTCTCTGTTTATTTAGTGTCAGTGTGGCAGTATAGGTCCAGCTGAACACCATTACTAGTTTATAGGCACAAATAGTTTCCTTCTTCCCTGGATAGGCATGTCTAACATGGCCCATCATGTTAAATCCAATCTCCTTTAATGGTTTTGTACCCATAAACATAAAAGGTCTCATCAGACTTGTTTGATATGTTATGCTATGTACACGCTATGTACCGCAGGCAAGAAGGCTGGTAGACCACCTAGGAATACCAGGAGCTGTATGCTGTGGCCCACTGGAGAAGGAACTGGCAACCTTTGCCATGAGTATCAAGTTGATCAGCATGGTGTATTGTGATCCATGAGGTCATGTAATGTGGGACGTGAGTGAGCAATGCAAACACACAAAGTTTGTATCTACTGTATATGCTCTGCAGGAAGTGGGGAGGCTCATTTTTAAGTACAATGTTTGACTGTGAGTATAAAATAGTTTTACATTCAAGTCAGTGTACCATGCATACAACACATACAGAAGTGCAGTGCTATAAAGCAGTATGCCTTACTGTGTCTGGCCATGGTGTTGACAGTTTCAGAGTTCTGTTGAACGGCTGGATATTTTCCTGTTCAGTGACCAATTTTATATTGACTATTTTTTATTTCCGTGTTAGTGGCGGCCTGAATAACTGATTATTTCATGTACTTGCTCTACAACAGGGAGATGTACATGTATGTCCAATAGTGGAGATACATGTTATGGTTTCTTTCTCTCTATATTGGAACAAACATCAAGTGATTGCTTTAAAGCAGAGATTAGGGCTGCTAATATTTGATTTCTGACGAATATTTTTGAATGTATCACATATATAGTTGTCAGCAATGCGGGTTGTCAAAAGTTTTTGCTAACGCTCGCGAGGGCCGCAGTTGCTGGCAAGAAGCGGACTTTAGGCCCGCAAATGCGGGCCCTCGCGAAGCGAGGGGCCGCATTTGCGGGGGTGGAGGCTCCCACCACGACCCCAAAATTTACGGACTTAGCATCCGCAAATACGGGACTTAGAAAAAAAAAAATTACGAACTCGCAAAAATACGACCTTAGCACCCGAAACCCGCGCACATGAAAACACCCGAAAATCCCCTAAGCGAGAGAAAAAATGACCGCCGTAAAAAACTAAAACGAGGCTACAGGTCCCTAAACACGCAAAACACCACGAAACACATACAGATTTTTCGAAAAAGCCAGACGAGATCGAAGAACAAGGACGAAAAATCAGCCACAGCCGCCTACTACACACATTAGGCGCCATTTTACAACACTAACTTACACAATGCGGAAGTACACCGCTACCCTAACTGATTTGGCTCACGCATGCACACTATTTACACTACACACTGCACACATTGCTGACACTTACACAGCAGCTCCACAACACTCAAAACACACATTGTATGCTGCTGCAACATCAAAACAGATTGTCAGCTCTTCAACACAATGCTTCCTGCATATATTACTTCAAAACAGGTAAAGTATATTCATTTATTAATTTCTTAATTATTCCCAATGCTGCTCATAGCACACAAACAAACAACAGCCTTGCAATGAGCGCCGAAGGATCTCGGAACACCTACAAAATTAATGTCACAACCAAACACCATTACCTGCCTTACAATCTTATTGCCGTCATTTTTTGACGGGCAAGTCGCTAGTATAGTATATTTATGAATGCATCCTGCCTGGCTTTTAAGGGAACTCTAGCTTGCTTCATCTTGTTTTTGTTCAGCCTTGTCCTAGGTTTCTTTACAGTACTTTGAATAATCAATGGTTCCCGGATAACTAAGAATGATAGTGATGGTACCTCATCCCCTGGAAATGAGTTGTGATACCTGAATACCTGGCTATGGGTGACAAACCTATTGTCTGGCTATGTATAATGGTACCTGATAGCTTGGCTATGAATTATGCATGATGCTATTGGTGATGGTACTAGATTGCCTAATGGTGTTGGATAATCTTTTTTTCAGTCATATTGCATGATCGCCTGGTAATGCATGCCTCAGCAGATGGTCTGTGAACACCTGGTCATATTTGATGGTACCTGATTGCTTGGTTATGAATAATATTATCTGATCATGTGGCTATGGGATTACTGAACTTGGTCACCTGGCTATGGGGGATGATATGGGATTATTTTCTTATGTACAATGTTATCTGATTGGTAGGCTACTAGTAATGGGTTGAATTGAATTAGGTTGTGGGGCTATGGGTGATGATACCTGAAGACTTAGCGTCTCATTTAATTGAGGCATCGGGAGATCTGGGCTTCGGGAGATCTGGGCTTCAATTGGCGTCCTTTTGTGGGCTACAATCGGTTTATGGCCTCCGGCCTCCTATTCTTTGTGATGGTTAACATCCCAAGTTAAGGCCCCTCCAAGCCTCTGATCTTTCACGACCAGAAGAGTTACAATCGCTGAAATCGCAAATCGCTATTCAATTGATCCAAGTCCCCCTCGCTAAGCAAGCCGTCAAGCCCGCAAATGGCAAAAGTCAAACCAAAAGTCACGGGTACCAAGGAGGACTAAATGCCTAATGACATGTCCGGAGCACTTTAAATTCAAATAAAAATTCAATGCTGCACTGTAAATGATGGGGAACACAACGTAAGACTTTAGAATTATTTGCACAACAGTCTCAAGCCTGCAAATCGGCAAATAAAAATGAATTTATTTTATGTTTTAATTTGGGGTTATATCGATCTTGGGAATCAATGAGTTAATAAATATCAGGCCACCCATATGGACTAGAACAGTATCGGCATTCAGTTTTATTATTTTGTACATTGCGAGTTTGCGTGTCCGATCGCATTGACATGTCAACTCCATGTTGTTTGGCCTTCATGATGACGGGCTCCTTTTCTTTTGGCTGTTTCAGCATCGGGAGTTACGGTCTTACTTAATTGATCATGTTCAAGCTCGCAAATGCTACATATGATGCCATGGTTTACGATGTGCACTATCAGGTCGTGACTTGGGGGCTTGGCGAATTTAATAGTACCTTAAGTCGCGGACGCTGCAGGGCCCGCAGCAGGCACGCAGACTTACCCCCTTCATCCCGCTACTTGCGGGCTTGCAATTGAATGAGGCTCTTAGTTATGGTTCTGCTCACCTAATTTTTTGGGACAGACAGTTAGGATGCCATTAGCTCAGCTTGGATAATGTCTGTAGGATTGTAACATAGTGCTATCACTGTTGCTTTTGAATGAGATTGTTGGAATTGTTTTATAGACATAATACTAAGGTCATCATGCTAATCGTGCAGTGTAATTTGCTGCATTGCTGTAAATCGACTGCAGGAGTTTTTATATTCCCTAAGTTACACGTTGATATTATTCTTTAACACCCCCAATTTACGGCGCTCAGCCCACATCTCTAAACCATGCTTCCGTCAGTAGCAGTGAAGTGGCTGGATTACGGCACCCGCGCAAAATGACATTAATCAGTTAACTTTTACGGATTTTCTTGCTGCCCAACAGCCAATGGTAAATGGCCAACGGATTAGTGATTGACAGGTATACTGTATATATCTGTAAGACTCACACCCCAGCACTGACTGTGTTGTAGATATTCACAAATTAGCACGTCCAAGTAGTTGGAGGTTTTTGAGCTAGAGAGAGAGAGCAGGAGAAGTGACAGACTGGAGTGCAGGTTTCTATCTTTTGATATCATAGCTAGTTATTCAATGCTGTACACTTAATTTTACAATACACATAAATACTGATATCACATAATATACATATACACATAGGATAATAATACACATAGATACAATTATAACTAGACCACACCATCCACACACTCCCACCGTATGCCCAACAGAAAAAGAACACATAGGACATACATTATTGCTTTTATCAACAACATATACACATGTACTTTGTTTTATTTATCTTTATCTTTTTTATTGGTGAGTGATGAAGGGAGGAGCGAGGAAAGGAGTGGAGAAGGAGAGGGGTCCCTGGGGAATAGAGATGAGGGAGGGAGAGAGAGGGAGGAAGTGGAGCAGAGGGTGGGAGATGTAGGGATGGAAATGTAGGGATGGAAGAAGGGAAGAGGAGGGAAGGAGTTCGAGTGGAGGGCTGAAGGAGAGATAGAGGGAGGGTGGGTTAAGCCCATAGATCTATGCACAAGTAGCTCAGGGTCAGAGGGAGAGGGCCTGATATCAGAGGGGTAGTGGGGGGAGGGACAGGCCTCAGTCAGAGCAGGGAGGTCCGGATCCCCAGTCCACAGTCGTGAGGACAGGAAACTAAAGCTATATACAGGCACCCTAACTATAGGCCAGAGGAAATGGTGGTACTCCTCAAAGCCATCCGTGCCTGCTCCCATATCATTACATGGGGAGAGAAGTTACATTCAGACCCAAGGGCAAGGCCTGGAAGGAGGTGGCAGCCGCAGTCACTTAGCTGGGTTTTGCGAATAGGGATGTGAGGTCTGAAAAGCATTGTTACATTGTTATGACGACAGTCAGGCAAAGGTTGAAAATGATGATGGAGGAGGAGGCCAGAGCAGCAAGAGCTCCAAGTAGTGCCCCCAGAGTGACTGTCCAGTACAAGGTGTGGGAGAGGATGCTGAAGTAGATGATGGAAGCAGGGACCATCCCAGGAGCTCAAGGCCTGGTGGCTACATCTGATCCAGCCTCCTTGCCAGGTAAATATCACATACACCAACATACACCCACATGTATACTACACACAGATAGATAACTCTATAAGAGTGACATGTCAGCTCCCTGGATGGATTGTCTATTCCTCATCTAATCCAGGAACCTCACATACCACTCTCATTGCTGGGCAATATTAGATAGATATACTTTTAGTAAGCATCCAATCAAGACCATAGTTATGGGTGCGGCCACTGCAGCGTATGCAGATACAAACTCTGTATGGGTCGATGTGCACTTTAGTGTACTAGCCCATCAGGGAACACCTCTCAGCAGCATGTTAACAACTATTGCTGAGAGATGCACACTGATTGGTTAGTATGACACACTGTGCATCAACTTTTGTAGAGCATGTATTTGCATATGCTTCAGAGGCCAGAACGCAGCACGAATCAAGATATTGTTATGAGCCAATAACAAACAAGCTCATAATATAAAGAAATTATCGCATCCAGCAAAGGATAGCTTCAAACATTAACTAATTAACTAACCATCCAGGTTCAAGATAACTGCATGTCAGATAGATAGGAACACACATCAATCACATCGAACACACATCGATCAAATAATCAGACAACATGGTTAAAAATATACTGTTCTTCTATTTTTGCAGCTGGCAGGAGGTTTGGGTACACAATAGAGGTGGGGGGGAATTGCTTGACCTTCTGCAACACCAGTGCCATTTGACCATACTGGCCCCTCCTCCCACAGACTGATCCGCCTCCTGGGCCCACCTATTGGACAGATGCCAGGTCCATGCCACCATCAGTTCCTTCTCCCACCACCAGCACGTTCTGGGCACCAACACCAGGCCCACCACCATCGCCCACAAAGCCATGCCCAGCCAACTTGGACCTCTATCCCAAGGCACACAATTGGAGGCCATCATGGTGGAGATGCTGGTCCTCATGAGAGACTGTAAAGGATCCAGGCCAGCGTCTCCTCCCATCAGGTCTCAGTGGGCCGCAACCTCAGGAAGCTCCATTTGGAGGCGAGGAGGAACCACCAGCAGGTGGAGTCCTACATGGCCAGAATTCTCCAGGCGATGCAGAACCAGAGCGTGCTAGCCGAGCTTAACATGGATATCAACCAGCATCCTTTGGTTCCCAGCACTGCCTCCTCCACCCCAGAGGCCTCTCCTGCACACCAGCAGCCTGGCCCCTCCTTGCCTCCGCCTCCATCTGTGCTGCTGCTCCCCCTAGACTTGGGACTTGGGAGATAGGGGCTGCATCTAGGATTTGGCCTTTTCAACAGCACTCCTCAGTGACAATCTATTGGTCTAGGTGTTTACATGATCTAGCCTGGCTACAGAATAGAGTCTTGTGAACTATGTGATGGTGATATTTTGTAAGCAGATGGCTACCCCATCACATGGTCCATGATCCTCTTCTCTATGGAAATGTAGAGTTATGTTTAACATTTCACTATTTGATGGTCACTGAGGAATGCTGTTGAGAAGAGTTGGTGTAATCCCTATTTTTGCTTTTCCCTTAGGAATAATCTTTTTTTTAATTTTGAGTCACAATTCAGGTCCATGAAGCCATCCTCTTCATCTGCAAGAAGTGCTACCAAATAATGTGAGTGACATAAATACACAGCAGGTATCAGATACATAAATTACATCCCCCCAGCAGAATGATCTCACACGCCATTACATTTCAGTGACTCCAATGCAGATATGGCATGGGGCTATCAAAGTCCAAAACTGGCCAGTTATTCTAAGGCAGCATTAATACATGCCTTAGAATCTCACAGAGAGACAGTGATAGTACTCCCCACTGACTGTGATCACAATTAAGCAATTCATGTGAGATGTCACAACATTACTCATGGTGATGACAAGTGATTTGAAATGGCAGACAGAATGGTTTGCACTGCTTGAGGATGAAGGTAAGTTGGTTTATTGTTGTTGTTCCCACTGTACTGTACATACAGATTTTTTTTAGATTGGAGTGTTGAATGATGATCTTTTTTTCATCTCATTGTGGTTACTGTGGTGCAATGACCATCTGTGACCCTAGTAGATGTTATGCATCATTAATATTATACAGTTTTACCTTAACCCCTTTAGGTTTTTCTTTTTTTTTTGTTCAGCCTCTTGTCCTTTTGGATACACCCACACCACAACCATGATATTCATACACAGTATATGTTTATTACTTTGCTCTGTGTATACAATAAACAATTATATTGTTATACTGTTAAACGTGTTTCAGTGTATTTCTCATAGTTAGTGATTTGGAACATCAACATTAACTTCATTATTATGTTTTAGGTTATTGGCCATCATCCTATGTAGGCATCAATTCATGCATTGTATTATTCCATAACATTCCAGTGACACAAGTGTGGGTTTACAAGTATTCACATGTCTTTATATGTCCAATATGTGTTCACCCCCTTATTTAAATGTTATCATCCATATTTTGTAAAGCATGGGTGAACAAGATCATTAGTGATTATTGGGCTTTAATACTTTGATAAATATACATTGTGACATGTGTGATTAATGAATAATTGATACATTAAGACTATCACTAATTGTCACATGATCATTGGTATACATGTTGCCACTTACACACCAGCAGCAAGTCCAACGACTTGCCGGGACAGGTGTACCCATGATTCCCATTGATGGAGGTAAGATTCCTGGTACTCCACGTGCCTCTCCACAGCCTCCTTTTGTGTTTGTGGGTCTTCCTGGACAGCTTCATCACATTAGTGTAACCCCCCTCGTCATGATCTGTCGCTATATGGCCATGTCCCTGTGCCTATAACAACCTGTTCCTTACATGCTCTATGTGAAGATTCAGTACCTGGCCTGTGCTAGCTATTGATCTACCTGTGGCGTTCACCTCCCCCATTTATGCAGCATTGTTGTCAGCCAGGCCTCTATTTCAGGCCTCATGCTGCCCATGATGGCATATGTGTCCCCCCCCCCCTGCCCCCACCTCAACCCCACACAGAGTCTGAGACCCAAGATTAATGTGTAGATGTCATATGTTCCCATGAATGTGCCGTGGCTGAACTCTGTGAGTACAATGCTGTATTGATTAATCTGTTGCTTACTGTGGTCTATGTTCCCCTAGACTTTGTAATATGTTATGTGGAGGTGTGATATTTCTTGTAGTTGTTGTTCCAATATATATGTGATGGGTCAACCACATTGATATATGAATACCATTTTTATTTTTCACATTTGTGTCTCTATGACTGTGAAATATTATTTGTAATGGAGTTATATGATTTCTGAGGCTAATTATGGATGTGCTGTCTCTTTAAGATATTTAATATGTCTGAAAAGTCACAGGTGAAATTGAAATAGTTTAAAATTGAATATATGTGCCTCTAGCAATGTTAATCCTTCATTTGTCATGAGGAGAAGGGGAAAAGACACAGGGAAGGGAGAGGGGGGGACGAGACACAGGGAAGGGAGAGGGGGGGAAGAGACACAGGAGAGAGAGGGGGACACAGAAGGCACAAGAGGGACACAGGGGGCAGCACATTTCCCACCCTCGGCTTATACTCGATTCCCTCATTAACCCAGTATTTTGTGGTAAAATAGGTGCCTCGGCTTATACTCGGGTCGGCTTATACTCGGGTGGGCTTATACTTGAGTATATACGGTAACTATCCACCATTTTGCCACCAGAAGAACATAAGAGATTAACTGTTTGTCACCCATTAAAAAGTGATCCAAGTTCATGCGCCAACATATTGCATAGCGCTATACAGGGGTTATGTACATTGTAAAAAAAAATTAACACATTACAAAGAATGGAGATCCCTGTTTTTGAGATAAAATCAAATTTACATAGTGCTTGTTACCAAAGCACCGACACATGATTGAAAACTTGCAATCGTACAATCTAAAGAGTTGAATGCCTAATGGCAGGAATTGCAAAACATGTGGCTCGCTCAACAGCATTAATTCATACAGATTTGGCAGATTTTCTTATAAAAACGGACCCTGCCAGCAAAGTTTACTACACATCTACTACACCAGAGCCATTTGAAAATGTACAACATTTGTTCTCTTGGACATCACACATGTATCAAGCCTCATCCTTCAATATAGACTCCCTGTCTATTATACTGTATGTATGTCTTGCTGCCTTATTATTATATTACACATAGTTACATAGTTACATAGTATTTAAGGTTGAAAAAAGACTTTCAGTCCATCAAGTTCAACCTTTTAAGATCTCCTCTGATCTGCAATATGCGGATTAGTTATTAATTAATTAGTTGTTAATGAATTATTAATCAACTATTTAATTATTTATTTTTTATTTTATTTTATTTTTAAATTATTAATTAATACAGAGGAAGGCAAACAGAAAAAAAAAACAAGTGAAACCTAGCCAATCGTCTCAAAGGGGGAAAAAATCCTTCCTGACCCCAGATACTGGCACTTCTTTGCTCAATAAAAATAAATGTAAAAAAAGTATTGCAAATTTGGTTTAGGGTGGGGATATGGGTTTGTCTGGCTACGAATGATGGTGTTTGATAATCTTGGTATGTTTGGTGGCAGCTGCTAGGAATAGCAACAACAGAGGCAACACATCTGTTTCTCAAGGCATTCACTGCTAGTACGACCCTATGAAAAACATATCATCTATGTAACCAGTCAGTCCAATGTATCCAGAATTACTAATTTCACATTATAGTTTGCTTAATATAACATTTATTTGTCTCTATCCATAGAAATATACAGTACATCAAAACAAAACTATATCTAGTGAAAAAGCCAAGGGGCATTATCACATTAAATTTCAACTTGGACAAACCATGACACAACTGAGGTGTTCAAATAACTGATGTTATAAGCAAGCTTTCTCGTAATATAACGGCACTGTAAGCAATAAAATTAGTTTTACAAAATAATTTGCTAGGTTTAATGAATTTGATGCTCCTCAATGTAATTTTCATTTACTATATATGCCACTGGCTTGTGAGAGAGTAGTTTTTCCTGTTTTTTGGAACCTCCCCCATTCTCCCTATCTCCTGCAGGCAACTATCTTGTACACCACTGATGTTGTGAACTAAGGACATTCCCTAACAGTGTTACACCTTTAGACAGTTTACAGAAAGTGACATACTCTAGGGGAAAGAGACACAGGGGAGGGGGGAAGAGAGAGTGGGGAAAAGAGACAAAGGGGAGGGAGGAGGGGGAAGAGACAGAGAGGGTGGCAGAGACACAGGGGGGAGACACAAGGGAGAGAGGGGGGAGAGACATGGGGAAAGATACAGGGGAGAGGGGAAGAGATACAGGGGAGAGGGAGACACCATGGCGCTGCTAGTCTGATTCCCCCCTCATCCCTCTCCACAAGTGTGTCCTTAGCTTGTTCACAAAAATGCTGCAGGTCAAAAGGTGTGCATGATGTTTATTGGCTACATGCAGGAGACTGTACAGGGAGAAAGTGACACAGTACAGAAGTTGAAAATCGGTTACTCTGTGGGCCTCGCAAAAGTAAGCAGTGTAAACTTTATATGGAAATTACAGTGAGGAGGATCAAATTAATTACTTAAATTTAGTTAAAACATTTAAATTAAACAAATAAAATGCCAATAGTCTCCTGATTTTACTTTTGGACTAAAGAAATCAAATCACTGGAAAGGACTGAAAGGGGGAGAAAACATGTTGGGGCTTGGATTTTATTATGGTTTTCTGCATTTATAGAAATGCTTTCTTACTCTGCTTTCTTGCTGTTTGCTTTCCATGTTCTGGAGGTTTTCAGTAATTTCACTAAAATAAATGATATTTACTAATTGAAGCACAATCAGTTCTGCTCTGCTGTCGAACCTTTCTATGCATTTTAGCATTCTGTGGTCCATCTGATTATTAGTCCTCAAGTATATAAAAAAATACTAATTTTAAAACATGTTAGAAGCAATGTTCTGACTTCTAGAAAAAAAAATCCCCACTCTTTAGTCTCCATATGGTTAAACTGCATGTCAGCTGTGTGCCGAGAGCATCAACTTGTCAGACTCACACTGTGTGGAGCTCAGTAGATTTATATGAACACTGTAATTTAGTTGAAAGGGACTAATTTATTACAAAAGATTAAATTATATTTGTAAAACTGTTAGCTTCGAAAGTAATGAAACCTAACTGAGATGCTTATGTGAATAATCTAAGTCTGGTGCTCGATTACATGGCTCCTGAAATAAATTGTACGAGTAAAAATCCCAATGACCCTGACGTAGATATTACTTGCTGTCCGTTATAAACCCTTGCATGTAAACCCTAACGAGTGATCACTATTTGTTATATGTTCCTTGTTATACATGTGTTTCTAACTAAAATGCGATTGCATGGCTCCTGTAAGAAAATCTAGGCTAATCCTATGTGTTCTCATAAAGTTCTGCGGGCACTCGTAGTGAACCTACATCCAAAGTGTAAAATGAAACACCTGTACCACCAGCTAAACTCCTACCAAGAACTGTTACTTGATAAGTAACAGCCCTCGATACAATTAAAGCTATACCTTTCCTTAACATGACTGTGGACCAGGGAAGGAGTGAGGAAATATCAACAACAATGAATGTGGCAAGGTTAATGACCTACCACCTAAGCCCCTCTTATACATTAAATATATCCGGGTGTCAACCAATGCCCCTTCAACAACCATTGACACTCCTACCCCTCTACCCTCTCATACATTAAATATATCCGGGTGTCAACCCCTCAACGGCCATTGGCACTCCTACCCCCTTGTACTTTGGGGCCAATTAACCCTAAAATCTCCCTATCTACCCTAAAAAATGCCCTACTGGGGTTCCTTCGGACCCCTAAGGGCCCTATCGCTATCACTCATGGGGGTCTGTATCAACATAGGGGACTCTACCTCATTGGCATTGAAATTAATCCTCTACCATGGTGGGCCCCTATGGACCGCAATGTCATGCAAATCTCTACCATAGGAGTACATGGGGACCTGCATTGACTCTATCCCACCACAGGGGTACATAAGGACCCCCATAGTCCCTAATATTAAATACCCTAAACTACCTGTCCTAAACTAAGTACAAATAAAAAATCAGTACAATATAAAATCAAAAAATACAGAAACAATCTCTATTAAAATTACATTTACAGAGAAAATAATAAAATATTAACCTGCAATGGAAAAGATAAATTAATGAATACATTACCCTCCTTGGATGACTTATACAGCAAACACTAACAAATCCCTCCATCGTCATATTCTGGCCCTCCTGGAAACAGGCCACTTTTGCCTTTCACATAATTGTAAGGGGCATCCTTAAAAAAAAGGTACTCAACAAATGGAGCTGCTTCTCGAGGATATATAAACAGATTAGTATATTATTTATATGGGGCAAAGAGGTATATATGAGGATATCGATAAGTGAGAGAGATGGACAGATAGATAGGGATGGAAAATGTTAGGGCTTAGTGTAGTCTGTTCACTTTAGATAGTGGGTAGAGTGGTGTGGCATTCTTTCAGAGACCAACAAGTTTCATGTTCAGAGTCTCCTACATCTATTCATAAGGCAAGTTGCAAGCACATTATAGCATGACAGCTATGGACAATACCCCCTGTGTGTGAGTGTGTACTAGAAAAAATGGTATGCTCTGTTTGGAACATATATGCATAGTGTGTTTATTAAGCGGGAAGGCGTTAATTATTTTTTCAGAAATTCATTTCTGCAACTTGTCCTGGTATCAGGTAATTTGTCCCTGAAACCACAACTTTGTTTGGAGAATCAACAACTAGTGCTAGCCTCCGGTTAAGCTATCCTGAGTGGGGGGATAAGGAACCTATACAGCCTTTGGATACGATTGGTCTTCTTGGCCTTTTCAAGCCCAGCAAAGAGTGGGTTGTAACAAGTGTATTTTTGTGGGAGCCATTTAATAGCTCCGCAAACATGTTGCAAAAAAACTGCCCTAGGGGCGAGGCTGGCTTAAGGGAATTTCTATGTGAGCCATGTAATAATTTATATGTAGATTTTTGATTTTTTTATTGATAATGCTGAAACAGCTTTCTTTCATTACCAACCAGTGTAGTTTTTAAACACCTTAAAATGTCTCCTTGATTGACCATCCAAGTTGGTTTTCCTTCTAGCCAGTTATATTTTGATTTTCCTGGTAAGATAGATTTCTTTTATCCTCTATTAATTTGACAACACGCTCAAAAATGTTTATTGGTCCATATTGCTTACAATCGTGATTCATTTTCTATTTTCAGGACCTTGACGGATCTTCTGAAGCAACCAGCCAATGTGGACCTCCTAAATGATGGACATAGGGGTAGTGTCCAAGTACAGATCACAGAGGTGATGCCAAGAATATCTCCACGGAACAGCATTGGTGAGACCAATTATAAAGTATCCCTCCGTCTTTGTGATTCTAAAAATATTGTTCATTATTGTGTCTTGTAATCAATCTGTGATAGGGATCCTCAGCTGTAGAAGCCAAGTATGTTTAAATTGCATTGTCATAGGCAGACACAATGTTATGTGTTTATTGTATGAAGAATGCCAGAATGGTCATCAGGGAACAAGAGATGTATGTGATGTAGGAATAGGCGACATCGATATGTAAGCAGAATTTTTTAAGCTTACATTTTCTCTTTGAAAAATCGTATTTCTTGTTTTCCTCAGGTTAATTGCATTTTATCTATTAGGATGCAGTTATATCCCTATATTTCACTAGAACACAGATTGATATAAAATGAAAACAAAACCAGAATAATCTCTATTACATTTTATTTTGCCCAACATGTTCCTCAATTTGTCCTCTACTGATAAACATTCATTTTGCTAACATACAGTTGTGCTCAAAAGTTTGCATACGTTGGAAGAAATTGTGAAATTTTGGCATTTATTTTGAAAATATGACTTATCATGCAAAGAAAAAAGTATTTTATTGAAGAATTGTGATCATATGAAGCCATTTATTATCACATAGTTGTTTGACTCCTTTTTATATCATAATGATAACAGAAATCACCCAAAGGGCCCTAAACAAAAGTTTGCATGCCCTTAGTTCTTAATACTGTGTATTGCTCCCTTTAGCATCATTGACAGCGTGCAGTCTTTTGTAATAGTGGTCTAGGAGGCCCCTAATCCTTGCAGGTGGTATTGCTCCCCATTCGTCTTGGCAAAATGCCTCCAGGTCATGCAAAGTATTTGGTCGTCTTGCATGAACCACACGTTTGAGATCTCCCCAGAGCGGCTCAATTATATTAAGGTCAGGAGACTGTGATGACCACTCCACAACCTTCACCTTTCTCTGCTATAACCACTGGAGGGTCAACTTGGCCTTGTGCTTAGGGTCATTGTCATGCTGGAAAGTCCAAGAGCATCCCATGTGCAGTCTTCATGCAGAAGAATGCAAAGTGTCTGCCAGTATTTTCTGATAACATCCTGCATTCATCTTGCCATCAATTTGCACAAGATTCCCCATGCCTTTAGAGCTCAAACACCACCATCAGTGAGCCACCACCATGCTTCACAGTGGGGATGATATTCTTTTCACTATAGGCCTTGTTGACCCCTAGAGCCATAAAGCTCTATTTTGGTCTCGTCACTCCAAATTACAGTGTGCCAAAAGCTGTGAGGCATGTCAAGGTGTTGTCAGGCATATTGTAACCAGGCTTTTTTTGTGACATTGGCGAAAGTAAAGGCTTCTTTCTGGCAACTCGACCATGCAGCTCATTTTTGTTCCAGTATCGTCTATTGTGCTCCTTAAAACAACTACTCCATCTTTTTCCAGAGCAGCCTGTATTCCCGCTGAGCTTACATGTGGGTTTTTCTTTGTATTTCGAACAATTTTTTTTGCAGTTGTGGCTGAAATCTTTCTTTGTCTACCTGACCTTGGCATGGTATCAAGAGATCCCCACATTTGCCACTTATTAATAAGTGCTGACTGGCATTTTCAAGGCTTTTGATATCTTTTTATATCCTTTTCCATCTTTATGAAGTTACATTACCTTGTTACGCAGGACTTTTGACAGTTCTTTTCTGCTCCACATGGCTCAGTATCTAGCCTGCTCAGTGCATCCATGTGAGAGCTAACAAACTCATTGCTATTTATACACAGACACTAATTGCAATTTAAAAAGCCACAGGTGTGGGAAAATAACATTTAATTGCCATTTTAACCTTTGTGTGTCACCTTGTGTGTCTGTAACAAGACCAATCATTCAAGGGTATTTAAACATTTGATCAGAGAAGTTTGGGTGATTTCTGTTATCATTATGATTTTAAAAGGAGTCAAACAACTATGTGATAATAAATAGCTTCATATGATCACTATCCTTCAAAAAAATAAAAAAAAATTGCATTATCAGTCATATTTTCAAAATAAATGCAAAAATGCCAGGGAATGCCTACCTTTGAGCATAACTGTAACTGCCTCCAATAAAATGGGACACACAAAGCTCTCCAGTGATAATGATTTTTCTAGTTAGGCTTGTACTGTCATAACAGGATATGCATGCTTTAATTAGTCAATTAGTTTTTTATTAAAATTGTTATTCATTTCTTTAAAAAAAGTAATATTTAATATTAAACATATTCTCATTCACCAGTTGAGCTGCATGTGTCTGTGTGATTATTAAAGGGGTGGGGCAGCCTCTGACTGTGAGGCAGTGATAAATTATGAAGAACAAGCTTGTGTCTAGGCAGGAACTGTTGCTTTTGATTGGATACTTGGGCCCCTATTCAATTGAGCAATTGTAAGTTACTGGAGCCCATAATGTAGAGTGTAAACTAATTTGCTATTCAAATTTGCTGAAATGCTACTTACAATTGTATGGTTTACGGTTTAGGCTTTCAGCCCGTAAATTGCTGGCTTGTTCAATTGACTCGTTCTGTAATTGTAGCAAATTTCAAGCCTGCAGACATACAGCTGGCATGAAGGCAACTGTGGGCTTGTAATTGAATAAGGCCCTTGGTGTGTTACAGTGATTTTCTCTGGCAATAAACAGGTTATCCGCTTTAGCTGCCAATGAGGAGTATTTCATGTCTGGCCATTTAACGCAAGCTCAACTTAAGGCTTGGATGCCCTGGTGGTTAAGTAGTTAGGATTCGGTGCTTTCACTGCTGTGACCTGAGTTCGATTCCAGTTTGGGAACCAAGAGGCCACACCACCATGACACCATGCAGGGTTGGACCTGGTCAGTACTTGGACCACCTAGGAATACCAGGAGCTGGATGCTCTGGCCCACTGGAGAAGGAACTGGCAACCCACTCCATTACCTCTACCATGAATAACAAGTAGATCAGCATGGTGTGTTGTTGTACATGAAGTCATGACTGAGCAACGTAAATGCACACAACTTCAGGCTTAGTAGCTGATGTGTGAAACCAAGTTAAAAACAGGAACTGTTTTAATTGGGAATTAAATCACTGAATAGGAATCTTATTAATGATTTAGAAAGCAATATTCAATATTAAACCTTATCTAGAAAGATATAACTCAGCTGCTGCTAGTCCCAGCTGACTATAAAGTCAATGGGGAACGGCGGTTTTAACGTGCAGGCAGTGAGATATTTTCATGATCAAAGTCATAACAACATTATCTCCATTAGTTGAAGATTTAGTATTAAGGGACCACTGTTCTTCAAGAAAAAAAAGATACTTGTTTGTGAAGAATGTAACAAGCTAAAACAACAGCAGCTGCATAAGCAAACATTTTTTGGAGAAAAATCTGAATTTTGAAGACTCGTTTATATATACATTTTATTTTATGGTACAGTGGTTATTTAAACTGGTTTCCCTTGATGAGGTCAGTGTGTGAATATGTGGGCAGTCTATTAATGATTGTTTAGTCTTTATGTAATGTAATTGATCTTTAAACCCTCTAGACCCTGCCAACCTCCTTTAGCTCCTCCTTCTTGACCTTATCAGGGTGGAGACATATAGCTCAATTGAAGGCTAATCTTTGAATCTGAATTTGATACAGAATGTTACTAAAGTATTTTAAATCATGAAACAGGAATAGTATTAATGATAAACCTATAATTGTAAACATTAGCTCCTCGTGTTAGGGCATAACATTAGCTCTCTAATCATTAAAGGACCATTGCACAGTGAAAACTTTGAGCCTGACTAAAAGCAGGAAAAAGTGATACTAGTTTTTAATTAACAGTTTGATGCTTTTGTAGGACCTTGAATGGATCCATGATACACTGGTGGATACCATGTTTATAATTCTGGAAAGCTATGGTTGCATCCTGTGATGTAACTTCCTGCTTCTAGGAGAGTAAGCAGAAGGGCTGTGGTGTCGATTTCAATCTTATCCAAATTCCAGAGAAAAAAAGGTTCTGGACTTCTGCCTGTTCCCCCCTCCACTTACAAACACACACCTCCATCATTCAGCTATCAGGATGTGAGGTCACAAATACAAAATGAAATCCTTCAAAAAAGTCAGATTTTTGTTGTTCAGTCTTGTCCGACTCCCTGTGACACTATAAATCGCAGCATGCCATGCACATCTGTCAGCCACTGCTCCTCTGAGCACAATGTCCTCATCTTTCCATCTCCTCTTCTGCCGTCCCCTTCTTCATGTGCCTAAAATCTTTTCCAACATCAGAGTCTTCTCATGATATGGCTTAACTATTTGAGATTCAGCCTCATGATCAAACCTTTCCAGTGAATCATTTAGCTTGATTTCCTGAAGTACTGATTTATTGGTTCTTCTTGCAGTCCAAGGGACTCTACCCAGTTGCTAATATTGTTAGTTTGGTACATATTTGACACACAAGACTCTTTTTTTCTTCAACAGCAGTGGTCCTTTAAGATCAATGCCTAGTTAAAACCACTTGCTTCCATTATATCACATATTATAATTGTCTTACTACGAGTCGTCGTCACGCTGTTTGCGTGGTCCGTACGACTTTGCGGGCTTAGCGATGAGCGCCGCAGGCGCTCATCGCCGGGCGAGCCTCGCGCAGCGAGGCGAGCCGTTACACTGTTAAACCATAGCACTTTGGCAATGAGCGCCACAGGCGCTCATTGCAGGCGAGCCTCGCGTAGCGAGGCGAGCCGTTAATACGGAGCACTTTGCCAATCAGCGTTAATACGCAGAACAAAAATACGGCCGCAACTCGCGAACAGGAAAAAAAAATACAATCGGTTACACTGTTAAACCATAGCACTTTGGCAATGAGCGCCGCAGGCGCTCATTGCAGGCGAGCCTCGCATAGCGAGGCGAGCCGTTAATACGGAGCACTTTGCCAATCAGCGTTAATACGCAGAACAAAAATACGGCCGCAACTCGCGAACAGGAAAAAAAAATACAATCACAATAAATACACACAACACATACATAAAAAGCTTACCGACAGCAAGAGGGAGCATCCACGACCTCAAAAAAACAAGTTACACCTTCATTTTATTAAAAATAAAACAGTTTAGACACTAAAAAAGTCTCGAAGCGAGAGAAAAAATGGCGGCCGAAAAAAACGAAAACGAGGCTACAGCACTATAACCACGGAAAACACGTACGGATAATCCGATAAGACGCATACTACACATTACTGCCCATTAAATCACGTACGGATTATCCGCTAAGACGCATAACACACATTACCCGCCATTTTACGATAATGCGGAACTAAAGTACTACGCTAACGGTTTCAGCTTGCGCACGCACACTATTACACTGCACACGTTCTAAACGCTTACACAGCACCTCCACACCACCAATGCTGCTGCAACATCACTACAGATTGCCAGCTCTTAAACACAATGCATACAAATTGGTAAAGTATAGTCATTCATTAATTATTTATTATTTTAACTTATATATTTCAGTAGTACACACAAAACACCATTAGCTACCTTACAATTCCATATGTATATTAATAACTATACAACTTTCCAAACATTTTTTGCCCCGTTAATACGGAGCACTTTGGCAATGAGCGCCGCAGGCGCTCATTGCAGTCGAGCCTCGCGTAGCGAGGCGAGCCGTTAATACGGACCCCTTTTTTTATGGAGCAAAGTGCTCCATATGTATATTAATAACTATACAACTTTCCAAACATACACATCTCATTGCCGTCATTTTTTGACGGGCAATACGCTAGTAATTCATATAATTTTATCTACAATTGTCTATGCTGTCTCTCTCTCTGTGCTCTCTCTCTCTATGTCTTGTGTGTTTCTCTCATCAGTCTCTCTCCCTCTCCCTATGTTCTGTGTCTGTCTCTCTCCTATCCCTCTCTCCTATCCCTCTCTTGTGTCCCTCTCTCCTGTCTCTCTCCCTCTCGCTATGTCCTGTGTATCTCTCTCTCTCCTGTCTCTCTCTCTCTCTCTTCTGTCTCTCTCTGTCTCTCGTGTCTCTATGTCCTGTATCGCTCTCCTGTCTCTCTCCCACATTCGGTGTAATTATGATGCTGGGACACGTGCATGCAAATTGCCAGCGAGGACCCTCACCGCACGGCATCGTAATTACGCAGAGCATTTGCGAGCTATAATATTTAACAACAACTCCTGCGCAGCGAGCACTGGGCAGATGTTACAGACCTTTTGTTAACTATTATCGTGGATAGAACTACTGGATTATAAAGGTGGGAATCTTTGAGGTTGAACTCTCTAATTGATATATTTCATCCTGACAGATCACACCAACTTCAATAATATGGGGCTGAACTCCCCTCTGGTTCCCCAAATTGGCCTCTCGTTTTCTCATAACAGTCGAACACAACTGATGCCCGGGATCCCCATGCAAGATCAGGACTTCTCCAAGTATGCCACCCTAAAAGCTGTTGGTAAGTCAGAGTCTTTAATGCTTAGAGATATCCACAGATAGAATGATGAGCTGAGGGGGTCAAAACTTTCAAGAGCCAATCAAAATGCAGCCGAGTCCTAACCTGTTACAGTTACATTCCTTTTCCTGTGCTCTTAAGCAGGCCATATCTCCCAATATGGAAGTCTTGTAGCAATTAAAATAACTAATAAAACACTTGCACATATATACTGTATAACTGTCAATACATAAACTCTTCCATATAAGAGCAACTTGTGTTTAGTTTTCAATCAATGTAATCATGGAGCCATCAAAGTGGTGATTTATATACAGTAGAGCTACAGAATACCTGGGTTCCATTGGTTAGGATTCAGTGCTTTCACCATATTAAACAAATACACGAAACCCTATTGTATGAGCACTACAGCGGTCCCTTAATTTTATGTTTCTTCTGTATCTGTTATATCTGCGACTGGGTAGTAAACCTCATGTTGCATTTATTCTTTAATAAACATTTTAATACAGAGTTGTATGTCCTTTGCTTCAATGTAAAGGAAGTGGTCTGCTGTACAGGAATGGATTTACAAGTAGGTTAATGAGTCTGAGTCTAGATCAGGGGTAGTCAACCTGGTCCCTACCCACCCACTACTGGGCGATTCAAGCTTTGATGGTGGGAGGTGGGGGAATTCCCTAGGTGGTGTCGCTGATGAGGGACAAAACACGCCGGAGATCCGCGGCATCGCGCTTGGTTGGTTGGAGACCAGGTGAGAAAGCCCAGGGACAGCAGTCAGGATGGGATCGGGATCTAGTAAGTACAGGGTGATACATAGCTGAGGTCATATGATTTATGTAACCAGAAATGAGAGAAGGTAAATTTTATCATCATTATTATCATTATTATTATTATAGTACTAGCGAATTGCCCGTCAAAAAATGACGGCAATGAAATTGTAAGGTAGCTAATGCTGTTTGGTGTATAATAATGAAATATGTAATACATTACTAAATGAATATACTGTACCTATTTTGAAGCATTGTGATGAAGAGCTGGCAATGTGTGTTGATGTTGCTGCAGCATTAGTAGTGTGGAGCTGCTGTGTAAGCGTGCTGAATGTGTGCACTGTGTGGTATGAATATCCGTAGGTCGTTTGTTGCGTTTTGCGAGTTTGTTGTGGTGTTTTGCGAGTTTCTTGTGGTGTTTTGCGAGTTTAGAGTGCTGTAGCCTCGTTTTCGTTTTGTTCGGCGGCCATTTTTTCTCTCGCTTAGAGTTTTTTTTAGTCTCTAAACTCTTTTATTTCGAGTAAAATGAAGGTCTAAGTTGCATTTTTGAGGTCCTGGGTGCTCCCTCTTGGTGTAGGTAAGGTTTTTATGTATGTGCTGTGTGTATGTATGTTTTACATTTTGTAATGTTCGCGAGTTGCGTCCGAGTGTTGCGAGGCCGTAATGTGTGTGAACGTGTGTCATATGTTGTTTGCGAGTGTCGTAATGTGTGTGTCGTGCTCTTTGGGTTGCGACGTGAAGTTTGCGAGGGCCTACGGCGCTCCATGCCAGCAACTGAGGCCCTCGCTTCGCGAGGGTACTCAGTTGCTGGCAAGGAGCGCCTTCGGCGCTCCATGCCAGCACCTGAGACCCTCGGCCAGTGCCCGCGCTTTGCGAGGGCCTTGGCTCGCTGCGCGAGCCGCGGCCCTCGCTATGCGAGGCCCGCAGCTCGCTGCGCGAGCCCGCAGCATTAGCAACAACTCGTACGCTCACAACTATATATGTGATTATAAGGTTGATGACCCCTGGTCTAGAAGGATTCTCAAGCCATAGACTATGTTTAGTTGTGATGTTCCAAATATTTTTCTTTTCTGGACTGCACTTTATTTGTTTGGAAAGTCTAGAACAGTTATCAGCTTGTTGGTTTTAATACTGTTCCTTGTGGGAACACTTCTCCTTGGGTATGTGGGTATACAGTTCTTTATCAGTAGTTATGTACATGGATAGTACAATGCAAATAACAAGACATACCTTTATTTTCCATTTATTTTCCATATAGACAATGCAACTGAAGACTATTACAAGAGATTGCCAGTGGTGGATGTTGCTGGCTATCAACCTGGAATGTTGCATGGCCAGGAAAGTTCTCCTCTGCCTGATAGCTCTGCACACATCCACCCCAAGTCAAATCACAAAGTCAAAGTCACTAAGACTAATACTCATCCTCTAGCTGGGAGTGGATTCCAAGGATGGGACCCGAGTCATCATGACATCCGAAGACAAGTTTATGCAAACAAGCGCCAGTTCAGCATTGAAAAACTTCCTGAACTGTTCAGTCAACAAGGTCACTATGTCAACACACCACAACGCCACTTCTCTGGCAACAGCAAGACAGAGGTCACTGTCTGAGAGACCCATCGTCTTCATTTTATTCTCTGTTTTGAGGTGGCCATCAAACATGTCATTGCATCCCTGCTGTCTTAATGTCAGTTGTGTGAGAACAGGGAACAATAAAACTGAAACTAAGGGAAGAAACAGAGCTTCAGTTGAGGACACTGATCCCAGGACTTTGTGTACCACAGAACAAGGACCAGTCTGGGATGAACAAAAGGAAGACTTTCCAACGTATGATTATTTATAAAACTGAAGAAACTAACTGTGTATTCTGGATAGAAGTAAAGACATCTTTTATTCTCCCCAATAAAAATGTGCCTGTACAGTATAGACTCTTTGCTTTCGCTACCGGGGTAAGAATAATGACTGCCAATCCAGCCCTTAGTGTCTCTTCCAGTGTTATTTTACTAGTAGTTAATTGTGCTTATCAAATGTAAAAAATAATTAATGGTCCTCTCCTTGTTAATTATGGGCTGGCATGGTCTTTCGATCCTGGTTTCTGATAAGGAATCTCTCGGCAGTGTGTGTCTGGGCTTTTCTCCTTTCTGATATGACATTTTGCTTCCCTTCCCTATGATGTGATCACTTCCTGTGTAATTTGACTACAGTGATATGGCTGCTACAAATCATTTTGGAATATGTATTTCCCATGCTTGGAAGTGACCATGCACAGCCTTCCCGAGCAATAAATGGCCTCCCCTCACATCCCAATCCATTGTCTCTAATCTCAGCAACCTGTGGTCCTTCAGGACACAGGCAAGGATGAGGAGGGCCTTGCCCTTTTTTGTTATCAGACTTTTTACAGGACCCTTCCCAAATAAAGTATTTTTCGAATAAGGAACAGTAAACTTGAAGATCCAATGTTTGAGGACACCAAAGGATGCACCTTTATGCACAAAAGGATCTTCTTCCTGCAGTGTTGCTAGAGGCCACTCTTCCTACTGATGTGTCATCCATTTTAATGGTCTGTCAGACAGGAACCAGCCTAGGAAGAATGTTAGTTAATAAGTGGTAATCTAACTAAATGGTAAATATCCTATATTTCCGAAATAAGAGTCGCTGAGGAATTGGTTAAAGTGCCTGAAATGTGATTTTAAGAAAAAAAATCCAGTAGCAGCATATTCAACATTAGGCGACCTCTCCTACCCCAGTAAAAATGTCAACCATAACTCTCCACCCCTCATACACTACAAATTTAACATCTACCCTTATTGCCTTTTGTACACTATATCTCTCTGTTCCTTGTACAATAAAAATTCAGCATTCACCAGTACTATGAATTATTTGTACCATAGTTACATCACATTAACTATTACTCTTCCACCATTAGTCTCTACCACTGGCACATCACTTTCCATTGCTCATACCCCTTAAGCACCAAACTCATTAAGTTATTATCCTGATCATGTACTCTTTTAGCACATCAACATGGTATGTCCTCGGTGTCCAGGTTGAACTAGTATTCCTCTATTCACTCCATGCCATCACATCCCAGAAACTTCACCCTTAGCCTGCAAGTTTGGTAGCACCGACGATGTACCATTACGTCCTACAATCACCATTACTCTCCACCCTGATATCCTTGTATCCTAAATGTTTATCTTTTTTTCTGTGCATTTTACCACAATAGCACCAGACGTCCCCAGATTTCATATCATAGAAGAATCATGCTTCCACCTTTACCACCCTGAGTATATACCCAAGTTTGGGCCTAATATTATTCCCCAGCCCTATAATGCCTAATGTCTTCTAATTTGAGTTTGCAGCCACAGAACGCCAATCCACTCATTATTCCAACCAACTCACGGCCCAACAATTGGCTATTTACTAAGTCAATGTACCACACTTCCCCAGAGCTCATTGCGAGTTTCTAGATTAGCCAACTCCTTGCTACTGCTGCCACATCTAAAAATAAATGAGTTAACAAAGGAACAGTTTAGATTTCCAGGCCAAACAGACTTAATGAGCCCTTTGTGAAGTCTGTAATTAATGTGTGCTGACAATGCAACAAAATCATTAAAGTCAATGCTAAGAGAGGAACTGTCTTTCAATGTGATTTTATACTATTGGGTATGACTATTACTTGTGTGTATCGGTTCAAAGGGGCAGAAACCACCATGTGATTCTGTTAGTGAAATAACCATTTGGATCAATGAGGGGCTGGCCATTTGAGGGCAGGCATACCACCTTGGCAAAGGGCAGTGTATGGACTTTTTATGTTACACCAATTCTTTAGTTCACCATTAATTAACTTTAAAAATATATGTGCAAACAGCAGTAAAGCTGTTAAAAAATAGGTTTAACATGAAAAGCACTTACACTGGCCCTTTAAGATGAGAATCTAGCCTCATGCAACTGTGACTGTTTGGTCTAATGTAGGGCTGACTTATTACTAGGGTAACTGCATGTCTCATACAGAGATAGCCCTTTGATCTAATACATTGGTCACCTTTGACCTTTGGTAGAATGCAATGTGATCTTTTAATCAAATACTAGACCGACATTTTTACTGAGCACAAACACGTCACATTTTGGGTTTTATAAAAGGCTGATATGGTCTAATACATAGGTGACCTTTTTGTCCAATATAAGACAGAAACACAAATTCACCCTTTGGTCTAATAGTCCAATAGTGACCTGACCTTTGGTCCTAGGACATTACACTGATGTGCGTCACAATAGATACTGACCCATTCTGTGTGATACAGCTAGTGCTGCATCACAAATACCTCATTTCTGATTCATGAACAAAGACTTGCTGACTAATGGGTGCATAAACCCCAGCATATTAACAGGTGGTTAAATAGAATATGACTGCATCTGATATAGACGTATTATTCCTGATAATTAATCAGCACCAGCATGATCCTGCGCCGCTCATGCCTGACACTATGCAAATATCCAAATACTTTATGAAGACTCCAGTCACCTAAATGAGGTCAGACACTGGCTTTGAATTGTTCTGCATTAGATTGTCCTCTGGCTGATTACACCAATCAATATCCCCTCCCTTTACTGCCCCCCCTACATGGCTCCCCCCATCCGCCTCCCCCCACCCTTTGCTGGTCTGTACAAGTTCACATAATCTCTCCCATGTCATTGAAAAGCTGCTGTTTGCTTCTGCCCATCGATTGCAGCTTTAAATATCTCGCCTGCTGCCCAGAACTGGCAGAGGGACTGAAGGATGAAGGGCATGGAGGGGCAGCGCCTTGTACAAGCATAGGAAGAGTTGCTGACAGATGCTAACCTGTCCAAACTGAATCAATCCATTGAATCTTCTAAAACATATCAACACACTGATCCTCTCAAAAATCAAATCAGGCCACTGCCCATCTCCAAAACAAATCAATCCACTGATATTCTATAAAACTGTACTGTACTGTACCTCCAAAATAATCCAGCCTCAAAAATCATCTCCTAGGCTAACAAACACATTGACTAATCCAAATTACCTCAGCCCACCAACCCCTTCAAGTTAAATCAGCCCATCTGCCCCTCTGGAATGAAATAAGCTCAACAACCTCTCCAAAATAAATTAGTCAACCAATGCTCTCCAAAGTAAATCAGACTGTCAACCCTAGATAAATTAACCTGACCCACTAGCCTTCTGTCACAACCGCTACATCTATTGGGCTCGCCCAGAACCTGGTTCTGACCCACCCAGCAGCTCCTGTGGGCTATTGTAGATACCCCTGAAAGCAGGGATATACCCAGACCACACAGGACCAAGGAACCACCGGAACCAAGATAGCAGGACTGTAGAGTCACTGACTGTAACTCTAGTCAATCAGATGCAGCATCAATATCCCCAATGTATAGGGTTGCCCCTTCCCCAGAATGAATAATACACTTAAATTATGTATATCCAGACTGAACACTTTATTGGCAAGGACAACTCATATTTATCTCATGGTCCCAAACAAAAAAATTCTCTTAGCCACTCCCCAAGCTCTATTTTTTTTCTGTCAACTTTCTCTAAATTGTTAGGCAATTTGATCTTCGGTTACCTAGGAAGAGAAAATTGGCATGTCAGTGTCATGTTAGTCTTTCCTCTGGCAGGTTGGAGGCCAAAATGCCGGGGGTAATATTGTGCATCCCCCCTCCCCTACCTTCCTGTATAGGGCCTAACCCTTAATCCGCTGGAAAAGTCAGGTAACCCCATAACTGGACCCATCTTTCCCCAGAGATCACGCTAATACACTTTATTAAACTTCCTGGGGGAATTGCAGCATGTATATACTAAACATGCTATGGGGATTCTCGTACTTAATATTACAATCATACCTCAGGCAATATTGACCACCTCATGCCAAGAGGGCAATACCAGTCCATAATAATCCAGGTCCCCAAAAAGTCCAGTGGACCCTCCTGAACATGACACCTTCCAATTTATATATGCACAGCAACTTGCCTTAAATCAGCCCAGTGACCCTCTCCAAGGTATATCAATACAATGTTCTGCAAGAAAAATCAGGTATGGTTGACTGCAATGGCTAGTCTGTCCAAGGCAAATCAGTCCATTGGTCATTCCAAAATAAATCAGCCAACTGGCCCTCTCCAAGGTAAAACACCTTATTGATGTTCCAAAATAAGTCAGTCCACAAACTCTACATGGTACATCAGCCCATTGAACCTCTGCAAGGAAAATCAGATCTACTCTAAATTAAACCAGTCCACCCTCTCCCCAAACAGAATCAGGTAATTGACTCCGCTAAAGTAAATCAGACTATTGACCATTAAAAACTGTGCATTTTTATATCTGTAAACAAAACATACAGATGCGCTCCTGTGAAGGGAAATGCTTAATATCCCATTCATAACGGAGACTGTGATAAATTATTTTCTTCAGAGTAAAGGTTTGCAAGAATTTTCAGTTTACAAAGAATATGAAACCTTTTCCTGTGTGATATTGTTTTTATATATTGATATATTAATTATGAAAAGCTCTTTTGAGTGTTCTTCTCTAAAATAATCCAAGTCTCAAAACAATGACAAAATGTAGATCAATCAATAGACTGACATGGTTCTGAATGCAGCACTTTGTTCAGATCCCACTTCTTCACATTTTACATTTACCTCCCCTGAGCTTCCAAATTTATAAAACTATCAGTTAAACTGAATTATTTTTGTGGCTCCACTACAATAGTTTCCAGAAGGGATTTTAACTGCAGTTTGCCACTGCTTGATTGGACTTGAAAGGGTCACTAGACCAATTCTACCTAGCAGTTTGGAGGTTCGTTTGCATCCCTGCTAACAGGATATTCAACAGGAGCTAGGACAAGTTCCAGCAATGGTGGTTACAGGAAAAGTGGAACTAGCGAGGACAAGTTTCAGGATACCAGAATAAGATGCAGCAATAATAATTCCCCAAAATAACACAACCAAGGTGTGTGAAAGACACAAATTGGTTATGTGTATGCCAAACAGAGCATTTAATGGCAACATCACAACATACTTAAGTAGTACATTAATCAATCATGGGCAAAAAAAACCATTGAGCAACCACAAAAGTTTTATTGATCTTCCCACGTAAGATCAAGTTACTATTATGAGGTTTGGGCTATTAACCCCCCATGGGATCGGTGCCTGGAAATCTGATGAAGTAATCCATCTAACTATTATTATTCCTCTAAAACTCTGTAGGAGGTAATTTAGCCAACAAAGGGTCAGAGACAAAAGGTCTGGGTGGCCAGATTGCCATCTAAGCCTGTGTGAAGACTCAGAGTTAAATGGTAACTATGTTTCAATAACCCAGGTCAGCGGCTCCCCTTATGTGGGAGTCCTAGCATACAGAAGTGGGTAAAAGTTCTTGGCGTGGGGTACCCCTTGGGCAGCTGTCAAGTGAAGGCAGCACCCGGTGGTTCTCCAAACCATGGAGGGCGTCATGTTACTATGAGTATCCAAACCTGTATCGACTACTCCCCTGAGACCCGGTTACTAGTCAAGGGAGGGGACCAGGAGGTTACTCACTTTCAGGGATCAATCAGGGCTTCCACATAATTTTAGACATGTGGGCGCTCATTAGATTCAGTTGGGGTTGTGAATAAGGTTAAGTAAATTTCAGTTGGTGGTAAACCATGAAAAAAAGGATCAAAGGGGTTTTAGTTACTAACACTTGGCACAACTTAACCTCTGTTTTTTTCAACTAGTGTTTGTATCCCTGCTAACAGGATATTCAACAGGAGCCAGGACAAGTTCCAGCAATACTACTGCAGGCCAGGACAAGTTACAGATGTGTACCTTGTATGGTGGTTACAGTAGAAGTGAAACTAGTGAGGACAAGTTTCAGGATACCAGAATAAGATGCAGCAATAATAATTCCCACAAAAAACAAAACCAAGGTGTGTGAAAGACACAAATTGGTTATGTGTATACCAAACAGAGCCTTTAATGGCAACATCAAAACATACTTATGTAGCACATTAACCAATCATCGGCAAAAAGAATATTGAGCAACCACAAAAGTTTTATTGATCTTCCCACGTAAGGTCAAGTTACTATTATGAGGTTTGGGCTACTAACCCCCCATGGGATAGGTGCCTGGAAATCTGATGAAGTAATCCATCTAGCTATTAATGTTCCTCTCTATAGCTCTGTAGGAGGTAATCTAGCCAACAGAGGGTCAGAGACAAAAGGTCTGGGTGGCCAGATTGCCATCTAAGCCTGTGTGAAGACTCGGAGTTAAATGGTAACTATGTTTCAATAACCGGGGTCAGAGGCTCCCCTTATGCGGGAGTCCTAGCATACAGAAGTGGGTAAAAGTTCTTGGCGTGGGGTACCCCTTGGGCAGCTGTCATGTGAAGGCAGCACCCGGTGGTTCTCCAAGCCATGGAGGGCGTCAGGTTGCTATGAGTATCCAAACCTATATTGACTGCTCCCCCGAGACCCGGGAGGGGACCAGGAGGTTACTCACTTTCTGGGATCAATCAGGGCTTCCACATAATTTTAAACATGTGGGCGCTCATTAAATTCAGTTGGGGTTGTGAATATGGTTAAGTAAATTTCAGTTGGTGGTAAACCATGAAAAAAAGGATCAAAGGGGTATCAGTTACTAACACTTGGCACAACTTAACCTCTGTTTTTTCAATAAGTGTTTCAACTGCTATGTAGACAGTCTTATTAATTATACTTATCTTAATTCATGCTCCCGAGTTCCCCACCAAGTTCGATCCCAGCCAGCGCCTAGCCCAGCGTGAGGGCTGGAAATGAGATGCATATTACAGTTGGCTACAAGAAGGCCTTGCTGGTTGCCCTTAAAGTAATACTACCCCAACCATATTGTTATGCCTCCCTTGTTATGATTTTGACCCAAAACATAATTCTGACTTGTAATAAGTCCCAACTAGAGCCTACAAGGCAATGATAACCTAACGATCTAAGTTCTGGGGCCCTAGTAGTACCTGATCAAGGCCTGTAGGCCACATTGTACTGTATTCATGACATCAACCACATTTAAAAGTCTAAACAAGGCCTTGACTTAATTTTTAGCCATTATCCTTGATGTAGAAAACAGGAGCATCTGTTGAAATTGGCAGAACATTTTCATGAAATATAGCTTGTATATGATGATTCTGGGAATTAGTCCATGAGTTGTGTTTAATGTCAATTAGATCGGGGTAGCTGCCATTTTATACAACAAATCAATGTTCAAAAATCTCTTGGCAACACAAGCAGAAACCTGTGTGAATTGTGTAAGCCATCCAGGAGGAGATCAAAAGGTTGGAGCATGGCATACCATTAGGGCAAGCAGTATAAGTTACATATTATAAAATATCTAAAAATGTTTTAAATTTAGCATGCGAGGACAGTAGGAAAGCTTAAATAAGTGTGGGGCTGGTCAGTGTCGGTCTTGAAACTGCCGTTAACCAAAACTGGTCCACTGAAGAACAATCAACAACATAAAGTTAGCATCAACAAATCAGCTGCCATCTACATTCACAATGACGTCAAGTTTCAGGCTTATCCCTGAAGTCCCAAAGAGTAAAACACTGCCTTTAATCAAAATGGGGAGAAGAGTAAGGTAAGTATTTTGGTAAGGTAAAATAAGCAGGGAATGTTTATGGTAAGGGGAAAATGGAGGAAAGGCCATACTATAGATAACACAATGACATAGGAAAACTCTCATGCATCTAATTACTAGTATACTGCATAAAGTATGGCACTAAAAGGCTGAACTGATACCATATTTGTTTTCAGGTAGTATGGGAATGCACCACATTTAAACACACTTTGAAACTCACACAAAGGACAGAAAGCCTACAGATAGATGATTGTGTAATGATACATACACAGATTGGAACACAATGACACATTAAACACTGTCACCCATACATAAATACAGTATGATTCTGATTCACAGCAAGCTTCCAATAATGATAGGGATAAAGCAATCTCTGTGTCAGATCCTGCCTACGGACTCCATGCTTATATAATTATAGCATGGCCTATGATGTGGACAAAACGTGCAGCCTCTTTCCTCCTAATAGCAGAGCTTGGGGTAGGTGGGAAGAATGGTGGCAGCTAGCGATGACACATTACCCTGCGATTAGTTTGTATGAAGGCAAATTCTTTCCTTCTATGCGGTCAATATATGTCCATGTACTATCTATGTACTATTATTATAATCATCCCCATCCATTTGCATTCAGCAATATTATCATCACCTAATCATTTATCACACATTATTCATCTTTTTGCAAGCACCTTCATCAATCATCAAGTATCAATCCTCCTCCATCATCCATTCTCAACACAGAGATCAAGGGAAGGAGTACTAAAATCTACAGACAAAGAAACCAAATGCAGCTGTCAGGGCTAAAATGAGATGGGGCACGGTAGAGGCAGTGTCTATGAAGTGATCAAATCGTGAAACATGGGATCAAGAAAACAATATGTATCACTAGAAATTCATAGGCCAGAGGTTGCATAATTTAAATTGCATAATGTTCAGGCTGGCCAAACTGCCATTATGTTATTAAACACGAGTAGAGGGGCTATGGAGTTGTATGCCTAGCATCAACTGCAGGCACCCACTAGAGGGATTTATTATTATTTACACTTTTATTATACTGGATTCAATAAAATGATAAACTGACACAGAACTTACACAAAAAGGCATTGATCATGAATAGAGAACAAAGCTCCAATGGGTGAGGTGGACTGGAGATTTGGATCCTTGAGAGGAATTCACATTATCTTTGGTCACTCGGGAGTTGCTGCCTTGGAGTTAGGTCACCTTGGAGGTTTTCCCCCATACAGTGAGGACCGTGGAAATCTAGTCTCAAGAGATAGACAATTGGATCTAAGTTGCATTTAGTAAACCAAGGCATTTTGGCAAAGTAATAATATCTGTTTTATTTTATAAGGTTATACCTGTGTATAGACCAGTGGAAGGATAAATGTATTATACCATGCTATTTATGAAGCGGATAGGGAGTTTATACAAAGGTATTTAAACTGACATGACTTAGGCTTGTATCCATGTGATATTTAGTGGGCATCATCATTTAAATTAATCAGGTCATTGGGGTTGTCAAATAAATTTCAACTACACCCTTTCCCCCCAAAATGTGATGAGTATATTTAACAGGATTTCTCTGGTTGTGTCATGTAACTTCTAATGGTTGCTAAAAGAAGTGGGTCCATGGGCCATGGTAGGGAAGCCAACAGTGCCCAGATCTGTTAGCAGAAGGATATGGTCCAAAAGGTCAGGACTGGCAGCTGGTATCAATGTCAAGATACTGGCAAATGGTCAGGGGCTTGCATCAGACAATGTGAATCTAAATAAAAAGCAATGATGGGAAAGAGTAGTTAAGGTTACTACCATGGGAGCGACAGTACTTCACTTTCGCTTGTGACAGTGCATTACAGCTTAGGTGTTGCCCCATGAGCTGAGCTAGCCAATATTTGTAGGATGCTGTGGTGATGTAATGCCTACTTATCTCATAGCTGCCAGCAAACCATACACACACTAGAACTACAAGATTTGAAATTATACGTTTATTTTGAGTTATCCAATTGAGAACATGTTTAGTTTATTGTTTTCAACAAACATGGTGGCTGTGGCCTCCTATCTTTAAACATGTGTTTATTGACCAGTGGAACGTTATTTCTAAGAATTACATGGTCTTGGAATTAAGCTCTAAAAAAGGGGGCGGGGCAGGGATGGCACAACCAGTTCCTAGTGCAGGCCAAAAATTATGTTTATCAATATGAAAGAAAATAGGGGTGAGTTTTGTGTATAGCTCTTCAGATGATTTGCTTTGTTCCTCACAATCGTATCCGTCAGCGCGTTATGCTGTATATACCTTGATCCCCTCAGATGGGAGGATGTGCTGGTGTAGTGTAGTTCCCTCTACCTGTTGGTCCTAATATCATCCACTCCCTCCTGTTTTTACTCTTAATTATACTAGATAAACCATACAGTTTGTAGGGTAGAGCATCCCACACTTGCAAAGGCTTTTGAATTATGGAGTATTTATTTTTATAATATAAAATAAAATGATCAATTTGAATCCAAATATATAGGGTTACAATCTTAGAAATAAATGCAAACACATTTCCCAGCCCTTTGTGGCTTTCTCAATAATCAAGAATATATGACGGCAATAAAATGTGAATCCTGGCAATACTGTTTGCCACCCAATGGGAGCCTCTCCCCCTCTACTTTACTGGCCTCTCTCCCTCTGTCTACTTCCTCCCTTGTGTCTCATTTCCCCCCTCCTCTCCCTCCCTTGTGTCTCCTTTCCCCCCTCCTCTCCCTCCCTTTTGTCTCCACCCCCCACTGTGTATTTACCCCCTCTCCCCCTGTGTCTCCCACCCGTCCTCCAATGTCTCTTTCACCCATCTCTCCCTCCCTGGTGCCTCTTGCCCCCCCTCCCCTGTGTCTCTTTTCCCCTGTGTTTCTTTCACCTGTGTCTCTCCCCCCTGTGTCTCTTCCCCCTCCCTCTTGTCTGTTCCCCCCATTTCCCTCACCTGTGTCTTTTCCCCCTCCTCTCCCTCCCCTGTGTGTCTACCCCCTCCACTCCCACTCCTGTGTGTCTCCCCCTTCCCCTGTGTCTCTTCCCCCTCCTCTCCCTCCACTGTGTCTCTTTCCCCTCCTCTCACTCCAATGTGCCTCTCCCTCACCTCCTCTCACTCCCCTGTGTGTCTCCCCCCTCCCCTGTGTCTCTTCCCCCCTCCTCTCCCTCCCCTGTGTCTGCCCCTCTTACTCCTTTTTGTCTTTCCCTCCCCTCTCTCATTCCCCTGTGTCTCTCCCCCTCTCCACTCACTCTCCTGTGTGTCTACCCCCCTCCTCTCCCACCCCTGTGTGTCTCCTTCTGCCCCTGTGTCTCTTCCCCCCTCCTCTCACTCCCCTGTGTCTTCCCCCCTCCTCTCACTCCTTTGTGTCTCTCCCCCCTCCTCTCCCACCCCTGTGTGTCTCCCCCTCCCCTGTGTCTCTTCCCCCCTCCACTCCCTCCCCTGTGTCTACCCCCTCTCACTCCTTTGTGTCTCTCCCCCCTCCTCTCCCTCCCCTGTGTCTCCACCCCTCCTCTCACTCTTTGTGTCTCTCCCCCCTCCTCTCACTATCCTGTGTCTCTCCCCCCTCCTCTCACTCCTTTGTGTCTCTCCCCCCTCCTCTCACTATCCTGTGTCTCTCCACCCTCCTCTCTCTCCCCTGTGTCTCCCCCTCACTCCTTTGTGTCTCTCCCCCCTCCTCTCACTCTCCTGTGTCTCCACCCCTCCTCTCACTCCTTTGTGTCTCTCCGCCCTCCTCTCACTCCCCTGTGTCTCTCCCACCCTCCTCTCACTCCCCTGTGTCTCCCCCTTCCTCTGTGTCTCTCCCCGCCTCTCATTCCCCTGTGTCTCTTCCCCCTCCTTTCCCTCCCCTGTGTGTCTACCCCCCTCCTCTCCCACCCTTGTGTGTCTCCCCCCTCCCCTGTGTATCTCCCCCTCTCCTCTGTGTCTTCCCCCTCCTTCCCTGTGCATCTCCCCTCCTCCTCCTTCCTCTCTCCGGCACACCTCAATGAGCATGCGTGCCCATTTGCGGCAATCGTAGTTGTCAAACTGTGATTTGTCGCAAGAGTGACATATCGCAGTTTGACAACTATTATATGTGATGATGATAGTAGAAATAAACTACAGTATAGGAGAAACTAATAATATATGAATATATGAATAAATGAGTAAGCCATCAATCCAAAATAAACTGAAGTACAAAAGGAACAAGGAATGGAGTGCTCATAATGGTGGGATATGTATCTCTATGTGCATATATGGTATAAGAAAAATAATAATAAAATACCAACAAAATTGGATAGATTAAAATTGAAGTAATAATATTGATACCACACACCTCAATGCAGTATATGGGGAAATATCAGTCCTATGTGGCGGTGTACACTAGTTATATATACACTCAGAGTTGAATATGGTGGGTGTATGGCTCAAATATCAAACAGGATACCAACATGGTATTGAGTCAGTGGACCCCTAATAAAGTAATGATGGAAGGCTGAGACGATGATATCCCTAGTACGCCCTCATTTGGAATATGGAGTACAATTTTGGGCACCACTTCATAAAAAGGACATATTAGAGCTGGGAAAAAGTACAGAGAATGGTAAGAAAACTAATAAGGGGAATGGAGGGGCTAAGTTATAAAGAAAGACTAACCAAATTAAATGTATTTTCTCTAGAAACATTGGCGTCTAAGAGGAGATATGATTACCTTATATAAATACATCCAGGGTCAATATAAGGCTTTGTCATGTGAGCTTTTTGGGCCAAGAGGTGAAAAGAGGACATCCCTTAAGGTTGGAAGTAAAAAGATTCCACCTTAAAGATAGAAAAGGGTTCTTCACAGTAAGGGTGGTTAATCTGTGGAATTCTCTACCAAAGGAGGTGGTAACAGTGGATTTGATAGATAACTTTAAAAAGGCATTGAATATTTTTCTATATAAAATGGGTATTCATTAATTAGAGAGTATTGATCCAGTATTTGGGTCCAGGAAATAATTCATTTTTTCCCTTTTGAAACAATTGTCAAAGTTTCAATTGTTTTTTTTTCTGTTTGTCTTCCTCTGGATCAATTAACAATAATTAATAAACTGAATACTACAGATCAGAGGAGATCTTAAAAGGTTGAACTTGATGGACTAAAAGCATTTTTTCAACCTCAATAACTATGTAACTATGATATCAAAGTTATAGATACCTGTACCTGTAGCAGTCCCTCTAGTATGTAAAATAGCATTGGAAAAGGCTGGAGTAAAATAGTATTGAATAATAGTCAAACGACTTACCTATACTGTAGTAGACTACATGACGGTTAAGGTATGAATCTGATTGATGTCCCTACTATTTTAGTCATCCCCTGGTGGTAGCAGATCACAAGAACACAATATATGTGGAGCTATAAATCTTGTTGGGCAACATACACTAAATAAACAGATAGTGAATATGCAGCTCAAATATGGAAGAGGATACCTAAATAGCAAATTATAAGTGGATCCCTACTAGAATGATAATGGGTTAATAAAATAGTCAAAGTAATAGATAGTCCCCGAAGTGGGCCCTGTGGGTTTTATACAGGTCTTGGAAAGGGCTCGAGCTATACAGTATCGAATAACAGTTGGGTAGTCTGATTGATCCATTTTTAAGAGGGGCTGGAAATGAACCAGCGGTCTTGGCACATATTGGTACAAATGACAACGTAAGTGGAAGATGGAGTGTCCTAATGAATGAGTTTAGAGAACTAGGAAACAAGTTTAAGGCAAGGACCTCCAAGGTAGTAGTATCCAAGATACAAGTGCCATGTGCTAGCCCAGGGAGACTGAAGGAGCTTAGGGAGGTTAATGCATGGCTAAAGATGTGGTGCACTAAGGAGGGGTTTGGGTTTTTAGAGCACTGGGCTGACTTCCCACTTGACTTCCCAATGAAGTGGAGTCACTGTTATATTTTCAGATGTGTCAAGGAAATGGTTGATCGCCGAGATTCCTAGATCTTGAGGGAAGGACATATATAGGGCTGTAACATTGAGTGTTATCCAACACTATTCTTTCTCCAACCCCTCCACATGAGAAGAAAAGAGGATTATATCAAGGACAAGAAGGGGATGCAGGAGAAGGGAATGCGCTCCATGCCAGCAACTGAGGCCCTCGCCCACTGCCCTCACTCCATGTTAGCAACTCGCATGCTCACAACTATATATGTGATAAGGTATACAATGATTGATGTTCTTAAAAATTAAATTCCAATGATACATTAGTCTTAAATATTTATAATAAACTAGCCACTTGCCCATCAAAAATGAGGGCAATAAAATTTGAAGCCGAAAGTTGCGGGTAGGCCGACACCTGCAATGAGAGGCCGAAGCCGCCCATTCCAGGGCTCAACACAATGCAAAGTTCTCCCCCTCTAACTTGAGGGCCTCGTTGAGCGACTTCGGTGCTCATCACAGGCCTCGCAATGAGTGCCTTCAGGGCTCATTGCGATCCACTCCCCCCCTCTACTTTACTGACCTTGCAATGAGCGACAAAGGTGCTCATAGCGAGACCAGTAAAGTAGAGGGGAGGAGAGGCTCGCAATGGGCCCTGGAGACACTCATTGCAAGGCCTGTGATGTGCGCCGAAGGTGCTCAATGCAAGGCCTGCAAGTTAGAGAGGGAGAACTTTGCATAGTGTTGAACTCTGCAATGAGCGGGTTTGGCCTCTCATTACAGGCGTCGGCCAACCCCCAACTTTCGGGCCCCTCAATGATCACCTTTGGCGGTCATCGCAAGCCTAGCGATGATCTTCTTTGGTGGTCATTGCGAGCTCCACAATAAGCGCCTCATCACCAGTTCTGCGATGAGCGCCTTTGGTGCTCACTGCGACCCTCTCCCCACTCTCTCCCTCCTGTATCTCTTTGACCCCTCACCTGGGTTTTTTTCCCCCATTATCTCCCTCCCCTGTGTCTCTTCCCCCCCTCTCTCAGCCCTGTGTCTCTTCCTCGCCCACTCCCTCCGCTGTGTCTTTTTCCACCCCATGTCTCTTTTCGCCCCATTCCCTCCCCTGTGTCTCTTTTCACCCTCTCCCTCTCCCTTCTCTGTGCTCCTGTTTGCATTTACGGGTGTGAAACCATTTTCGTGCTTGGGAAATTGTTTATTTTTCCCAAGCCCAAAATGTTTTCCAGAAAAGTTACGTCTTTAAGGCCAACATTTTTTTCCTTGCTTAGCCGTTTTGAAACCTCCCAGAAACGCCAATTAAGTATCAAATTAGCTTGCAACCTCACTTACAAGCTCCCTGCCTTTCCCCCTGTGCTGTGTGTGAGGTTGTACGTAATTTTTTTATTAATTGCCGTCTTTTGGGGGTCTTCCAATGGCTTCCGAGTTACAGACTTGAAGAAAATGGCGGCCATTAAATTCGTAATTTTTTTGAAGCCTTTAACTCGTCAGCTGTTTTCAGCCTCTCCCCCCCTCAAGCCAGTCATGTACGGGCCTTGTGATGAGAGCCTTTGGTTCGCGAGCCCCTTTGGCGCTCATTGCAACCCCGGTCAAGTCTGTAACTTTCGGGCCTTGCAATGAGCACCTCCGGCACTAGCCTGTAAATTTTAACATTGCGTGGCCAACATTCGTAAGTACGACAACTATATATATATACAATACTTCTTTGTATACCAAATACTTTATATGCATCAATCAATGTAAAATAAATGTTATCTCCCAATGAATTGTAATAGATTATCAAGTTCAATCACATATAATAGTTGTCATAATTTCGAGTTTGTTGGGAACACAATGTTAAAAGTTACGGGTTGCGCATGCGCAAAAATCGGCAAAGGCTTTTATTGCGGGGCTCGTAATGAGCACTTGTCACAAAGCCCGAAGTTACGGGTTTAACGGGGGGCTGCAATAAGCGCCAATGAGCGTGTGTCATTGGGGGGGGGGGTCGCAATGATGGTCGCAAGGGGATCATTGCAAAGCAGGAAAGGTGCGGCTCGGCAAAAACAGCAATGAGCGGTAAAGCTCATCGCGGAGCCTGTAACAGACAAGGGAAGAAGTTTGCAATGAGCGCCAAAGGTGCTCATTGCGAGCCTTGTGATGAGTGCCAAAGGCGCTCAGCGTGGTGCTCGTGTTGAGCGCTGAAGGTGCCCAGAGGGGCCATATCCTCTCATTTTGTGGCAAACAGCATTGCTAGGCTTCAAGGTTTATTGCCGTCATTCTTGACGGGCAAGTAGCTAGTAATTTAAATAAAAGAGAGAATGTAAAGTCAACAGTTGTTTTATTTCAAAAGGTTTGTTTCCACCATTATAGAGACACAAAATAGCTATAGCTGTTACCAGTATACTAATATATGAGTAAGCTATTTATATGAGAACAATTAATGATAATTTTTTTCGCATTTGAAAGGCACTATACAGTTTATGTTACTTATGAATTAATGTAACACTTCTATCTATTTTTCATACTGGCTAGGTATCAGTTCATACATATATATATATATATATATATATATATATATATATATATATATATATACACATAATAGAAGGGTTTGGAGGAGAACACCCAGAACATATTATTATCTCCCAATATAGAAGGGTTATCAATTCACAATGCACTTGTCACTTTGGATATTAGTATAGTTTAGAAGGAGGTATTAAAGGTAATCGGTGGATCCCCAGTTCTACCACTAGACACAGGGCTAGAAATATTATAGGTAGATGAGCAGGTAGTTAGTTTAAAGGAGTAAGTGGTGGGCTCCGCTACCACCGAATAGCTCAGGGATTAAGCACTTGACACCTTATACTACTTAGCACAATGTATATATGATCTGTATAAATTGGCAGATAGTGTTGTTATTAAGAAATGTTATAACTCACTGGAATTAAATATTATGATTGACAAGGAAATTGCCCGTCAGAAATGACAGGAATAAAGTTGTAAGGCTGGCAATGCTGTTTACCACACAATGTGAGGCTTTTGCTCCTCTGAGCACCTTCGGCGCTCATCGCGAGCCCTGTGCTGAGTACCTTTGGCGCTCATTGTGAGCCTCTCCCCGTTTACTTCCACTTTCCTGCTTTGCAATGATCACCTTTGGTGCTCATTGCGAGCCCCACGATGATCGTCTTCAGTGCTCATTGCAAGCCTCTCCCGCTCGTGGTGCTCATCACGAGCCCCGCAATGAGCGCCACTTGTCTTGGACAACCTGCCCTGTGTCGTTACTCCCCCTTTCCTGTGCCTCCGTTTCCCCACTCCCACCCGTGTTCCCCCTCTCCTGTGTTTCCTTTCCCCTCTTTCCCTCCCCTGTATCTCCTCCCCCCTCTCCTGTACCTTCTTTCCCCTCTCCCTCCCCTGTGTGTCCTTTCCCCCTTGTCTCCTTTCCACCTCCCCCTCCCTTGTTTTCTTTTCCCTCTCCTGTCCCATGTCTTGTACCTGGATGCAACCCTGCCAGCAGCGCTGCACTCACCTGCTCTGCAGCTCCCGTCCTCCGGCCGGAACTACTTCCTGGATCAAGCCGCATATTATTATTATCTTTATTTATATTGCGACAACATATTCTGTAGCGCTGTACAGGGGTTTAATACATGGCAAAAAACAAACTTAACACCGTATAAAGAATGGAGGGCCCCGTTTGTGAGCTTATAATCAAATGTACATAGTGCTTGTTTCCAAGACACGAACACACGATTGAAAACTTGCAACATTGCGCATCCGCATCCCGCCTGTGTGATGCACGGCTTGATCCAGAAAAAGTAGTTCCGGACGGAGGATGGAAGCCGCAGAGGAGAAGACAGTGAGTGCGACGCTGCTGGCAGGGTGCCATCCAGGTATGTGCTTCAGCTTCTGGCAGGAACCAGGTACTGGTGGTGATGCGAGGCCTGCGGGCTCATTGCAGCTGGGGTACGTGCTTCAGCTACTGGCAGGAACCATGTACTGGGGGTGTGCAGCCTGTGGCGCTCATCACGAAGCCTGCAATGAGCGCCTGTGATGCTCATTGCAGCTTTGAGAGGGCCGCAAAAACGTGACCATCATCGCAAACGCCTCCAACATTCGTAAGATCCATAACTATACATGTGATTGGCAGTAACTTATATTGTGACATCTCAACTTGGGACTTGATTAAATTAACAATAGATAAAGGGCATGTAATACAATGTTTTGGCCATTGAGATTATCTGGATAGACACATCAGTAAGGGACCTTATTTGTTTTTAAACGTTGTGTTTTTTTAAACTGTATCAATAAACAGTGTTAAATTGTAATATGTAGTCACACATTAATTGGACATATAATTGTGCCTTAAATCCATGGAATGTAATTATTTATTTATCCAGTATGAGGATACCAGACAGATATATAAGTGTCTTTTTCTCTTTTGGAAAATTCTCGTTTCCACCTGTAGCACAGAATGTTTTTGTTCGGCAAACGTATTTACACGCTTTGCAAGTTTGACATATAAAAAACCCTTTGGTTTCCTGTAGCCAAGAAGAAGTTTTAGGCATTTTGAGAGTAGGTCCCTCAAATTAGTGGACCTTCGACTAGTAATGTGTGTCCTATTATTTAGGAATGGCTTCAGATCCTTATCTTCCAATAGTATATTCCAATATCTATTGAAAAATACTCTTTACCTCATGCCATTTCCCATTAGAAGTACCAATACATCTTACTAAATCATTATCACTCTTTTTCTCATTAGTCAGTAAGGACTTCCTGCTTCCATCTTTGGCTCTACAGTACACTTTTTTGAGGACTCCTTTTTTGTATATTCTTTCCAAGAACCTAGATTGGAGATCTTTAGCTTCTATTTCAAAATCTCATGGGTTTGAGCAATTTCATTTAACTCACAAATATTGGCCTACCGGTATACCCGAGATATAGGGTTGTGTCTCTCTCTCGCCCCGCCCCTTCAGAGGCGGGGCTCTGCAGCTCCCCCCACCTCTTCCTGAGGCGGGCTCTGCAGCCGTATAAGCACTTCCTGTTGGGATCTCACAGTCAGTGCATTTCTGGGTTCATGCATGCAGGATGCTTTTCAGCTCTCTCACTGTTACAGGTTCTGATTTACTTTCCTACATATCTACGAGCCTGTTACTGACTTTTTTGGCCCTTTTCCCCATTGTTGTAGAACTATGGTTCCTCAGCGTAAGTATTCCTGCGCTACAGTAGGCTTTCTTATTGGTAAGTATTCATGCTCTACATTACGCTTTCTTATCATATACCGGCCCCAAATCCACTAAATTGTCTTCATCAGTATCTACGGTCATGCTTTGGCCTTTTAAGCCATATTTTGGGGATTTCAGGCTAAATCTATGAACCTTCGACCTTTCTAGAAGTTCAAATCAACCTACTCTCCACAACTCCTAAACCGGCCTGCGTAGGCCTACCTCGTTCATGCATCCAAATCAGCCTTTGCAGGCCTCATTTTTCATTACATTTACCATAAACCTCTCACCTCTACTTCACTTGGGCCACTAAGCAGGCCATGTAAGGTGTAGATATAGGGAGTATCTCTGCTACATGAGGAGAGGGGGCCTCATTCACCAAACACACTTCCATTTCACGCTTCCTACATGTCATAAAATCAGCCTACACTAGACACTACCACTGGTTATCTCCCAGGCAATCCCTTTGGCCGCTCGTCACCGCAGGAGAGAAACCCTCCCACAACTTTCAGGTAATTTTATTACCTGGAAAATTATATATATATATAAAATATGTTTCATCGATATTACAGTTTTTGCTGCCAGTGCTATTCTATATACACATACTTCATTTCTATTTATCCACTTAAAACAAGACAAGGGTAATATGGTTTAATTAGTAATAGCGCCAGACTGCATGTATGAGAAGGTCCCAGAGACTCTCTGTATAGCCGTGCAGCACCACAATTGGCCAGTATATCTCGATCACATTGGTTGTGCCATTTCCAGAGGAGAAGAGGCACTGTAGACAAGCCAATAGGCACTTAGAAGCCAATTTTTTAACAGGCGCTCAAAAGTGGGTTTTTATATGGCACCCTTTAATGCCATACATTCAGGGATATGTGATGACACTCACACCAAACTTGCCATATATTTTTAATTACTGAGAAACCCACAAAGGGTGGAGAAAGGCATTTGTTATATGTATTTGAAATGTTGTCTATTTATCAGATCTTTTTATTTTATACAAATAAATACTCATATTCAAAAGCCTTTGCAAGTGTAAGTTGTTCTACCCCAACCACTCTGTGGTTGATCTAGTACAATTAAAAGTACTACACTACAAACTATGGATTTTGAGACCAGCACATCCACCCACCTGCGGTGATAAACATATAACCAACATAACACGCTGATGGAAACAGTCGTGAGGAACCCAGCAAACCATCTGAAGATCTATACACATAACTCACAAATATGGGGTTTGGTGGCTATAATACAGTGGATATAAAAAGTCTACACACCCCTGTTAAAATGTCAGGTTTCTGTGCTGTAAAAAAATGAGACAAAGATAAATCATTTCAGAACTTTTTCCACCTTTAATGTGATCTATAAACTGTACAACTCAAGTGAAAAACAAACTGAAATCTTTTAGGTAGAGGGAAGAAAAAATATAAAAATAAAATAATATGGTTGCATAAGTATGCACACCCTTAAACTAATGCTTTGTTGAAGCACTTTTTGATTTTATTCCAGCACAGTCTTTTTGGGTATGAGTCTATCAGCATGGCATATTTTGACTTGGCAAGATTTGCCCACTCGTCTTTGCAAAAACACTTCAAATCTGTCAGATTGCGAGGGTATCTCCTGTGCACAGCTCTCTTCAGATCACCCAGCAGATTTTCAATCAGATTCAGGTCTGGGCTCTGGCTGGGCCATTCCAAAACTTTAATCTTCATCTGGTGAAGCCATTCCTTTGTTGATTTGGATGTATGGTTTGGGTCGTTGTCATGCTGAAAGATGAAGTTCCTCTTCATGTTCAGCTTTCTAGCAGAAGCCTGAAGGTTTTGTGCCAATATTGACTGGTATTTGGAACTGTTCATAATTACCTCTATCTTAACTAAGGCCCCAGTTCCAGCTGAAGAAAAACAGCCCCAAAGCATGATGCTGCCACCACCATGCTTCACTGTGGGTATGGTGTTCATTTGGTGATGTGCAGTGTTGTTTTTGCGCTAAACATATCTTTTGGAATTATGGCCAAAAGGTTCAACCTTGGTTTCATCAGACCATAACACCTTTTCCCACATGCTTTTGGGAGACTTCGGATGTGTTTTTGCAAAATGAATGTTTTTCTTCTTAAGAAAAGGCTTTCGTCTTGCCACTCTACCCCATACATATGAAGAATACAGGAGATTGTTGTCACATGTACCACACAGCCAGTACTTGCCAGATATTCCTGCAGCTCCTTTAATGTTGCTGTAGGCCTCTTGGTAGCCTCCCAGACCAGTTTTCTTCTTGTCTTTTCATCAGTTTTGGAGGGAGCTCCAGTTCTTGGTAATGTCACTGTTGTGCCGTATTGTCTCCACTTGATGATGACTGTCTTCACTGTGTTCCATGGTATATCTAATGCCTTGGAAATTCTTTTGTACCCTTCTCCTGACTGATACCTTTTAACAATGAGATCCCTCTGATGCTTTGGAAGCTCTCTGTGGACCATGGCTTTTGCTGTTGGATGAGACTAAGAAAATTTCAGGAAAGACCAACTAGAGCAGCTGAACTTTATTTGGGGTTAATCAGAGGCACTTTAAATGATGCACGTGTATGCTAACTCCTATTTAACACGATTTGGAATATGATTGCTTAATTCTGAACACAGCTACATCCCCAGTTATAAGAGGGTGTGCAGACTTATGCAACCACATTATTTTTTTCATCCCTCCACCTAAAATATTTCATTTTGTTTGTCAATTGAGTTGTACAGTTTATAGGTAACATTAAAGGTGGAAAAAGTTCTGAAATGATTTAGCTTTGTCTCATTTTTTTACAGCACAGAAACCTGACATTAACAGGGGTGTGTAGACTTTTTATATCCACAGTAGATTCTTGTGTGGATGAATGAATTACCAAGAAATAAACAGTAGGAAAAAGGGAAGGAGAAGTTGCTCCTTATGTAAAAAAATAATTATGTAAAAATAAAACCACTGTAATATTGTATTCCCAGTAGTAACATACAGATGTAAGTGATGTAACAAAGAAATCGATGACTTGCTGCTGAATTATGGTGCTGGAGAAAACTGCTTAGAAGAAACAATCCATACTATAGGAAATAAACTGAACCTGTTCACTGGAAGAAGTGTTCATGAGGCTAAAGCTCAACTATTTTGGCAATATCATTAGAAGACTCTGATGTTGGGAAACATTGAAGGCACAAGAAGAAGAGACAGAGACAGATGGATAGATGAGGTCACTGGAGTAATGAACATGAGCTTGGAGAGTTAGTGTCTGAAAGAGGTGTCTGGCATGCTGCAGTACATAGAGTCTTGAACCTTACACTACGTTTGATATTCTTTTACATTTCTGCGGATACCTATCTGGTAGTCTAGAGTGTTGACAAGAACTTTAATATATCATACATAAATAAAATTAGACACCGTCAGATGGGAATATACATTTTATAAAGCCAAATAAAGCAGACTAGGCATATTATCATCAGGTGGAAAAAGGCCCAAACAGCAAAACAAACCTCAGAATATGATCTGTGCCAACACAACAGTTAGCTGAACATTTTAATGTCAGGAGTCTAAACACACATGAATTAGAAGATCAGATCAGCATGGACTTACTGCATCAAGTTCCTGTCTAATCCAGTCAAATTTCTTTTTTTTTTTTAAGTAGGAAAATAAAATAATAGACCAGGGTGGAAGATGGGACATATGTAGATTTTAGTATAGCAGCTGACAATATATTTGTTCTTAATCTGAATAGTCTAGGATGAATGTGTGAAACTCTTTCCTATGAGGGCTGCCAACAGTCATGAATTTCTGAATCTGTTTATATGCAGGTTTTCAATGTTTTAGCGAACTCAAGTTATTCTTTTTCATTCGGATTGATTTGCCTGTGCTCATGAGGTGAGATCTTGCAATCCAATTGGCCACCACTGGCTTAGGATATAATGATTCAAATAAAATTTGAGTGGATAGTCTTTATGTTCCTCAGCGTACTTAAAAACTGTGTTTAGTAGAGAAGTTTAAGGAGCCAGGATAAAACCGGAGTATCTGGACTATTATCAGACTGACATGGGTTTCCAATGACTGTTTGAATAGTGAACAGAACCATAAAGGGTTAAAAGTGATACAGTGCATGGAAGATAGGGAGTTGTTCCATTTTCCAGCATGTTGGTGGAAAAGGATTAATTACAGGGGATAAAGACTAGACATTAATATGAATAAATTTCAAAGTAATGTTATATCCATTTTGAACGTCTGAGTGCATAAAAATAGATTAGTAATAATTACTACTAGGCTTCAGAGAAAAAAGACTGGCTATTTGCAGATGATGCAAGACAGGGACAACATTCCTTAAAGAAATCAAATGTGTAATCATTTCAGAGAACTAGAACTTTATATGTGTAGCTTAGAGCCGAGGTTGTTTATGGACCATAGACCATGTGTGGTACGCAAGTTTCTTTCAGATGGTCCTTGGCCCTGACTACAAAAAAAGATAAACAAACAAAAAGCAGTACATAAAGTGCCAAGTTACTAGAGGATTTTATTGTTTTTATGGGTGCAATATTCAAATATATCACGGTCCCATTATAAAGCATAGGAAACATGAATATTATAGGATGTAAACTTTAAAAGTGATCAATGGTGAAAAAAAGATTGGGAACTGCTTTGTTAGGACAGAGGGAGAGAGGATAACATGACAAAAACCAAGGGGTCATGAGGACCCCTCTTCCAGAGAAAATTGTAAGGACAAACACAGAAAATGAATACGACACCTGTGATGAGCCTAAGGTCATCCTGAAGACATATTAACCCAAACTTTTCATGGCAGACACAATAGGTGGACTACATATCTATTTTACCGTTATGTACCTACCACAGGGCTATAAAGGACTAAATGTTTCCCCCATGTGCCTTGCTTTCCCGAGTACCAGTAACTGGATATACTATTTGTTAATAAATCTTAAATTTTATTTGTTTCATTGTAAGTCATTGCCGTAGAGCATGCACAATGAAGGAAGACAAAGAGGGCATGTTTTTGAGCAGTTTAGCCATATGGAGACAGTATAAAGAAGAATAAAGACAGCCTGGAGTTGGCACTCTCTGCTTCCAATTCTCTTTACCCCTAATTCATTGTAAGGGATCAAAAAGGGAGAGTAAATCAAATCACTGACAGTTTAATGATTGATGTGGTGGTGTAGGCAACTTAAGAGAGAGTCAAGGTGCAAAGGGTGGAGACAATAAGTGGCAGGCAAAAAATATACTTATAATGAAGACATGTTACCACCGTGGATGAAACCGGGAGGTGCGGGGGACTGTTGGCTTCATGTGGTGCATGAACAGATATATCCAGCAGTGACTTGCACAGTGAAAGTGGGGGAGTGCACAAGGCTTGCCCGGCTGTCCCTGCCACCCCACATCTGCACTAATCACTGTAATTAAACAGAGAGGGGATGAGCTGATCTCATGCTGCTCCCAGATATACACCAGCTTGATAAAACCTGGACCCTTAATCTACTGGAGCAACGATGCATGGCTAATTAGTAGCTGTGTGACAGGTTCATGCTGGAGTGACTATTTGGGATGTACACAAAAATCAGCCTGCAATGAGATAGATGTGACCTCCTCGCTGGAGAATCCATTCCTTACAACCACTACCATTTCAGGGAATTTGTACATTAATACATTCTTTCTAATCCTTTTATTCTCCCAGATATTTCTGTCCTCTATAACCCACCCCTAACAGTCACAGCCTAATGTGCAAAAATCAATATACACAGAGCAAACCTTACAGTCTAATGTTTAGAGATCATAGGAACAAAGCATTTCCAACCTATTGATCTCACAGTCTAACACGCAGAAATCTTTACAAATAATTCCTAAGCCACAAAACTGATATAATCAAAAACAGAGATCACTATATAGATAGCGACCCTTGGTGACAGTCCTTAGTCCAATGTACAGACATCACTATACATAGCTACAGTCAATGCACAGAGCCAACTATATTCAGGTACAGTGGTATAATATGTTAAGCAACAAGCCTGCCCATGTTGAGATTTGATAGGGTTTATATTTTATGTAACACAAAGGATTCATTTAGACCTCTTCATGCAGGTACTTCCATGTGCAACCTAAAGGAGCGTTTACTGGCCCATCATCTGCAGATATATGCAATTTAGATGAAGACAATTCTGACCAGTCTGTTCTGGCCTTATGAAAACTCTTGAACCTGTCACTAATTAAGCAGATTTAAACATGAAACCTGCTTTTTATAATGTATTGGCATCGTTTTGATGTAGGCCGAGCTTGGTATTTAATCCTGCTTTTCTTGAGTACTCATAACAGTATTGGCTGCACTGATATAGGAGGACGGTCAGTAGGTTAACAGACAGCGAGCTGTATTCCTGGGGCATTTGTGTTTCTGCCAAAAACAAAGCCCTTTTATGTTACAGACTTGTGACCATGTCTGGGTAAATCTCTAGTACAGGAATACCTTGTATAACGCTGTAGATAGGTTCCAGGCAATATGAGTGCTAAGCAAAACAGCTTTGAATGGGGCAGTTTATCATGGGGAAGATAGGGATAGGGAAACTCATGAATAAAAAACACACAATTTCAATTGAAATGTAAACTTTTGGGGTTTTAAATGAACTTCAAAGAAACAGCAAACATAATACTAACACAGACTGAACATATAAACTTTAAATTATTGAAGCTTCTGGGTCACCCTGAATTCTGTTTTCTTTGGAGTAAAAAAACAGTGTTATAGCAAATCAGGGCATGAAAAGGGGTCTGGCAGGCAAAAACAACGTTATAGCGAGGCAGTGCTATAGAAAATCAGAGCGTTAAAAGGGGTAGCGCTAAGCGGGGTATACCTGTACTTACACAGAGTGAGTCACATTTGCTGCCAAGTATACTTTATTATTGAACCCTCTACAGCCAAAGCCAATCAGGACATGTGCAGAGGTGTTTATTTTTGTTCTTCAAAAGTGTTGACAATACATTAAACAGGCATCATGTTTAGAACAACAACAAAAAAGATAATAAATATTATTTACAATGTACAGTCCTTAGCTCTGACATTATTACCACCACTATGGACCAAGCACTAACATCCAAAAGGTATTTTCTGATTGAAGGACAAAGGCAAATCTTTTCTCTCTGATAAAAGTGCAGCGATATTTTTTCCTGTTGTAATGAAAAAGCAGTTCAAGGTTGCCACCTCTTGGATAGAAAAAAAAAAAAAAAAGACCTCAATGATCGCATCTTATAAAACCTTGTATATCACCACTACAGTCTTTAATGTATATACATATTTTTTTTAAATTTCTAAGTCACACATTGAAAATATGGTATGTGTCTCCCTCTTCTGGTCTATGTGCTTTATGGTTTCACTTTATTTTCCAGTGCCATGTCTCAATGCAGTTTAGAGTGATCTCCTTGGTCGGGGAGTTTATACAAAATCAAAATGGTTCTCGTACAATGGCCATAATAAAATAACTTTGCAACAGTGTTGCTGCACTTCTGATTTGGACATATTTCGTCAAGCCAGTCAAAGGCTACGGCAGCCATTGAATTTATGTTGATAAGCAAAATACAAAGTTTAGGACATAGAAACAAAAAAATAGGAAACCATCATTTGATGAATCATTTTTTCAAGCTATCCGTTCTCTCCCCTCACCTTCAGCTATGCCAGGGCAAGCAATGTCGGATAACCTGTGGATATCCAATAGTTTCTATCTGAACAATGAGACTAATTCAAAATGATGCTACTTGAAGCCCTACAGCAGTAGAGTAGAGTTAAAAAGCCCTCCAAGTGCAATTGTATTGTTTTAAGATTCCAAAGAAAGAAACATGGAGTGTCTGTTTCTATGCTTCAGAAAGACACATAGTAGATGCTGGAACAATTCCTGTGCTTGTTCTAATACACCAGGGCCAGTCCAGTAAATATTCCTAAAGTTGGTCAATGTGAGAGGAGTGATTAATAAGTGACCCCATATAGAGGGCAGAGATTCCAGGCACCATTCCAGCGCAGACCTGCAGCATCCGAAGCAATCGCTGCGCTGTGTACAAGGCATCTTCTTCATTCTGCAGGAAGACGTGGGAAACAAAAAGGAAAGATGAGGAGAAATCTGAAGAAAACATCTCACATAAACACAGCCCAGGGCAGAAGCCAGCTCTAACTTACTAGACAGTACCAATTTTAAAGCCACCCGTTACAAATGCCAAGTTACTTCCACAGTGCAGATTTCTGGGCATAAATGTTGTACATTCAGATGAACCGACAAAGAGGACTATTCTGAAATTCAGGATTTCAATTTAACAGTGTGTTTACACAGGTGAGGCAATTAGCAAGTTCACACACTGTTCTATTGAAATCCCGACCTGTCTGGGGAGCCACGAGGAGAGGTTTGGGAACCATTCTGATAGATAAAAAACTAGAAGAAGAACACACTCATTCAGTTTCCAGCCCAGGTGAAAGTGCAGAAGAAACATGGCATCCTTAATGCACAAGCAGTCTCTTAAGTAATGATGGCTTATACAGCTACTAAGATTGGTTAATTTGTTACAAACATCTGAAGTTTTTTTTCCAAAGATTTCCTTAAGATCCTACACTGGTACAAAATCCAGTTTAACAGTGTTACAAGATAATTACTTTTACATTTAAAAAACAAACAATACAGAGAAATTGTGGATTTCATTATAACCTAGAAAAGAAGTTTCATTTTAAACTCATTGATATTACCAACAATATGTGTCTGCAGGACCCTGAAGGGATCATTGGTAGAGATTGTCTATATCTAGTAAGACAGACACATTTACATTTCTGGAGAGCTGTGGCTCTGTCATTTGATGCAAGTCTGCTTACTGTGCCAGTGAGAGCAAAGGGGTGTGGTATCATTTTCAATCTTATCCAGCAATCAAACAATAACAATCAGCATGGGGCCGGATCCTTAGCTTGTGTAGTGGATCAGTTAATATATGGTGGGCAAAAGAAGCCCTCCACCGTACAGTAAATAAATAGTACATTTGTGTTTACATTTTAATGTCTAGAACAAGTAAAAAACCTGTTTCCAGCTCAGAATTCTGTGAAATACAGTAATCACACTGCATATCTGTCATGGCTTCTACGGCTGTGAATATTGCTAGCTTGGTATATTCTTCTTGTATTGCAGTGCTTCTTTACTACAAATGGTGACACATTCTAACATATAACAGTCATACTTACATCGAGCTCTGCCAGGAGCAGGGTGCTCAGATGGGTGCCACATTCTAACATATAACAGTCATACTTACATCGAGCTCTGCCAGGAGCAGGGTGCTCAGATGGGTGCCACATTCTAACATATAACAGTCATACTTACATCGAGCTCTGCCAGGAGCAGGGTGCTCAGATGGGTGACACATTCTAACATATAACAGTCATACTTACATCGAGCTCTGCCAGGAGCAGGGTGCTCAGATGGGTGACACATTCTAACATATAACAGTCATACTTACATCGAGCTCTGCCAGGAGCAGGGTGCTCAGATGGGTGACACATTCTAACATATAACAGTCATACTTACATCGAGCTCTGCCAGGAGCAGGGTGCTCAGATGGGTGACACATTCTAACATATAACAGTCATACTTACATCGAGCTCTGCCAGGAGCAGGGTGCTCAGATGGGTGACACATTCTAACATATAACAGTCATACTTACATCGAGCTCTGCCAGGAGCAGGGTGCTCAGATGGGTGCCACATTCTAACATATAACAGTCATACTTACATCGAGCTCTGCCAGGAGCAGGGTGCTCAGATGGGTGCCACATTCTAACATATAACAGTCATACTTACATCGAGCTCTGCCAGGAGCAGGGTGCTCAGATGGGTGCCACATTCTAACATATAACAGCCATACTTACATCGAGCTCTGCCAGGAGCAGGGTGCTCAGATGGGTGACACATTCTAACATATAACAGTCATACTTACATCGAGCTCTGCCAGGAGCAGGGTGCTCAGATGGGTGACACATTCTAACATAACAGTCATACTTACATCGAGCTCTGCCAGGAGCAGGGTGCTCAGATGGGTGCCACATTCTAACATATAACAGTCATACTTACATCAAGCTCTGCCAGGAGCAGGGTGCTCAGATGGGTGCCACATTCTAACATATAACAGCCATACTTACATCGAGCTCTGCCAGGAGCAGGGTGCTCAGATGGGTGCCACATTCTAACATATAACAGTCATACTTACATCGAGCTCTGCCAGGAGCAGGGTGCTCAGATGGGTGCCACATTCTAACATATAACAGTCATACTTACATCGAGCTCTGCCAGGAGCAGGGTGCTCAGATGGGTGCCACATTCTAACATATAACAGTCATACTTACATCGAGCTCTGCCAGGAGCAGGGTGCTCAGATGGGTGCCACATTCTAACATATAACAGTCATACTTACATCGAGCTCTGCCAGGAGCAGGGTGCTCAGATGGGTGACACATTCTAACATATAACAGTCATACTTACATCGAGCTCTGCCAGGAGCAGGGTGCTCAGATGGGTGACACATTCTAACATATAACAGTCATACTTACATCGAGCTCTGCCAGGAGCAGGGTGCTCAGATGGGTGCCACATTCTAACATATAACAGTCATACTTACATCGAGCTCTGCCAGGAGCAGGGTGCTCAGATGGGTGACACATTCTAACATATAACAGTCATACTTACATCGAGCTCTGCCAGGAGCAGGGTGCTCAGATGGGTGCCACATTCTAACATATAACAGTCATACTTACATCGAGCTCTGCCAGGAGCAGGGTGCTCAGATGGGTGCCACATTCTAACATATAACAGTCATACTTACATCGAGCTCTGCCAGGAGCAGGGTGCTCAGATGGGTGCCACATTCTAACATATAACAGTCATACTTACATCGAGCTCTGCCAGGAGCAGGGTGCTCAGATGGGTGACACATTCTAACATATAACAGTCATACTTACATCAAGCTCTGCCAGGAGCAGGGTGCTCAGATGGGTGACACATTCTAACATATAACAGTCATACTTACATCGAGCTCTGCCAGGAGCAGGGTGCTCAGATGGGTGACACATTCTAACATATAACAGTCATACTTACATCGAGCTCTGCCAGGAGCAGGGTGCTCAGATGGGTGACACATTCTAACATATAACAGTCATACTTACATCGAGCTCTGCCAGGAGCAGGGTGCTCAGATGGGTGACACATTCTAACATATAACAGTCATACTTACATCGAGCTCTGCCAGGAGCAGGGTGCTCAGATGGGTGCCACATTCTAACATATAACAGTCATACTTACATCGAGCTCTGCCAGGAGCAGGGTGCTCAGATGGGTGACACATTCTAACATATAACAGTCATACTTACATCGAGCTCTGCCAGGAGCAGGGTGCTCAGATGGGTGACACATTCTAACATATAACAGTCATACTTACATCGAGCTCTGCCAGGAGCAGGGTGCTCAGATGGGTGACACATTCTAACATATAACAGTCATACTTACATCGAGCTCTGCCAGGAGCAGGGTGCTCAGATGGGTGACACATTCTAACATATAACAGTCATACTTACATCGAGCTCTGCCAGGAGCAGGGTGCTCAGATGGGTGACACATTCTAACATATAACAGTCATACTTACATCAAGCTCTGCCAGGAGCAGGGTGCTCAGATGGGTGACACATTCTAACATATAACAGTCATACTTACATCGAGCTCTGCCAGGAGCAGGGTGCTCAGATGGGTGACACATTCTAACATATAACAGTCATACTTACATCGAGCTCTGCCAGGAGCAGGGTGCTCAGATGGGTGACACATTCTAACATATAACAGTCATACTTACATCGAGCTCTGCCAGGAGCAGGGTGCTCAGATGGGTGACACATTCTAACATATAACAGTCATACTTACATCGAGCTCTGCCAGGAGCAGGGTGCTCAGATGGGTGCCACATTCTAACATATAACAGTCATACTTACATCGAGCTCTGCCAGGAGCAGGGTGCTCAGATGGGTGCCACATTCTAACATATAACAGTCATACTTACATCGAGCTCTGCCAGGAGCAGGGTGCTCAGATGGGTGACACATTCTAACATATAACAGTCATACTTACATCGAGCTCTGCCAGGAGCAGGGTGCTCAGATGGGTGACACATTCTAACATATAACAGTCATACTTACATCGAGCTCTGCCAGGAGCAGGGTGCTCAGATGGGTGACACATTCTAACATATAACAGTCATACTTACATCGAGCTCTGCCAGGAGCAGGGTGCTCAGATGGGTGACACATTCTAACATATAACAGTCATACTTACATCAAGCTCTGCCAGGAGCAGGGTGCTCAGATGGGTGACACATTCTAACATATAACAGTCATACTTACATCGAGCTCTGCCAGGAGCAGGGTGCTCAGATGGGTGCCACATTCTAACATATAACAGTCATACTTACATCGAGCTCTGCCAGGAGCAGGGTGCTCAGATGGGTGTCTGCCAGTTTCTTCACTGTAGATACCTCAACCATGCAGTGTTTCAATTGTCCAGCTGTAGAAGTAAGTGACAATTTAATAAGACCGTACTCTAGAAGCAGCAAAACTACGGAGTGAGACATTTTGGATCTAGTAGGAATAGTAAAGTGGTGTAAGTGCCTGCATTACAAAGTTTCAATGATTGCATCTACCACTAAAATCTATCATTTACAGCATGCCCAATTGATCTAAACATGATTATGGGCAATATTTTTAAATCGAAAAACAAAAGTTAGAGCCATTATTATTATAATATAAAATGAGTATTTATAAAGGTGCCAATGTTGTATGTAGTGCTATATAGTTGGTCCCCTTCTGTATTTCTACCTGGTTGTGGTGAAGGGGCTTGTGTATCTCAATGAAGCTGTGAGCTATACCATGTAGGGTCACCCAAGATGGACAGGTCATAGCAGAGAGTCCACTGGAAACCCACTCCAGTATCTTTGCCAAGAAAACCATATGGATAAACACAACTAGAAACACAGATGTGCCTGGGTGCTGCAGACAATATGGTCACAGAGTCTCGACATGACCGAAGGACTGAACAACAATATAGTTTGGAGATCTGCCAACCAAAGTGAAAGGCTGTGAGGGTCCTGCTTTTGCATACCTCACAGTCAAGAGCGTTTAATTAAAAGCATATAACAGTAACGTTAGCAATAAAATATAAAATAAAACTAAAAAAAAACAAAACTAAAAAAAAAAAACTTAAAAGTTTAGTGTTTCTGCATCCATATCAGAGGTCAATGAGGTAAGAGAGCAGCTCCCCAGCAGTTTATGACCTGACAATTTTTACCTGCCCATTTCACTGCAGCAGCTATTTAAGGCAAACCTACATCAGTCAGAAATAAAAGAGTTAGCATAGCCTTCTGGGAAGATCCTTTACCCATCTGACCACTGCAGTGGACCGTCAACTATTATGTATATTACATTTTTTTTAAACTTCCAATGTCTAGTTTAAGCTAGTTTGATGTGGCTAACCAAATATACATACCAGCCTCTACAACAACTGCAAGAATCGCTCCACTGCTAGTGTGTATGCAGCTCAATGCATAGTGACATTTTAATGATACTGGTTGAGCATAGAGTTAGGCATCACTCAGATTTACCAGGTAGTTTTGAAAAAGGTAGCGATCGTTATTCTTCAAATGCAAAATAGCATGTTTACCCAGTGTGATAAAATCCATGGGCGTAACCGACACTACCCTTCTGACATTCATCAGACTGATAGGACCCTAGCTTGTGGATGCACCCACTAGCCAGGATAGCTGCAGCCCCTTCATTCCCTAAAGAGGTATAAAAAAAGGAATGCAGGGAAGAGAAGGAGAAAACAAAAATAAAAAAATAAAGAAGGTTTAAGCCCTACTGGGGACACATAGAATACACTAAAACCCCTCATGTCAAACAAAACTGGTCTTTGACAGCATCAGATGTTACTGGAAAAAAAGAAATAAATCATAATCCCATAAAAGAGCTCGTCCTACCTCCTGTGGCCAGAAAACACACTTTTCCCATAAAGAAACTGACATCCAGATGTGAAAGAGAGGAGAGGACATTGGTCAGGCTGCAATGGAAGAAAATACATTAATAATGAGGCATCACATTGGAGAACAGCCTCAAGAATATTATGAAGTTTAAAAAAATTTTTTTTTTAAAGTTAACATTTTTCTTTTAGCTTTGAAACTGTCAATTTTCCCCTCAAGCAAGGATGTGCATCTCGCCCTACCTGTTTCTATTAGGGGTGTGGCCAGCCCTGCCTGTGTGTTGGACTATCACGGAGCTTGGAAACAGACTTGTCAGACTATTCTTAGTCCAGCACACAGGTAGGGAGGAGATATGCAGCTTTGCTTGAGGAGGAAAAAAATGTTTAAAAGCTTTAAAAAAAAATACAAAAAAATAAATAAACTAATAGAATAGATTGTTAAGCTTTATTGATTTTACACAGTATATTCTTTAATAACCTGTGCACAGGAGAAACATTTTTTTTCTTTATATACAGTTTGATTATGGCTACGGATTGAAGAGCGAGGCATTTTTGGGCACATTTGCATGTCCCAGCTCAGCTTCCCAGAATGCAGAGCTGGAAACAGGTTTTTAAAACTTGTTTTAGACATTCAAATGTGAACACAGATGTAAATTTAATATATATCTGGCTTGAAAATGCACTACAGTGGTCCCTTAAAGAAAAATACTAGTGTTGTGCATTCATACAATACAGCCTTACACAGACGCTGAACGTACTGTATTTGTGCCACAGATGGGTACATTTGATATTATGGCAGTTAACATAACTGAATAGCGTTACACACACATCATCTACTCATAAAAACTAGGGCATCATCAAATATTTTTTTTTTTTTTATAAGTGACACTCCAACAGATGAAGTGTATACATTAGTCTTAATATAGGAAAAATTCAAAGCTAGATTTAATTAGGGGTTTGTGTCTTGCATATACCTACATTGACCTGTGAACCTTAAAAAAGGACCACTGTGGTCATAATTAAAATGCATCTAAGTTTAGTTCTTAAAAAAATTAACATAACCAACATTTATTATCTTTTATAGAGGAGGTGGGATCTACCATTTTGGTTTCAGTTGATCAGATTCCACTGGGGGGACTTTTAATATACAAGACTTGTCTGTACAATGGGAATGTGACCGCTATATCTGCCAGTGCTCTCAGCAAAACTAAAGGGAGGTTCATTAGTACATTAGTATAAGTGATTCTCAGTAGTCACTCCTAGGACCGGTACCAATCCCTGACTATCAGCCAGTCCTCCGAGCAAAAGAAAATTGGGGAGAGGATAACCTTTTGAACAAATATACTCTGACACAGTAATAAGTAGATTATCGAAACTAGAAATTCTTCTTTTTTGTACTGTTTATATGAGAAAACCTATTAACTGTTTCACCATGTTAAAAATGATTGGAATGTAAAGGACGATCCCCATAAACACTGGAAAAGAATGGTTGCCAGGTCAAAATGGTTGAGATTGTGAAGTCACAAAAGAAAAATAGTTCTTACCTAAATTGGCTGTGCAAATTAATTATAAATACCACCATGTCAAAGCGCGGGCGGAGATGCTCTCTCTCATATGGTAGAGGGAGGGAGGGAGCCATGTGACTGCAAAAGAAGAAGAACAAGAACATTTCAGGGACCAAGATTGGTTAATAACCGTCTCTGGGACTCAAGCTTTCTACTTATGACAAGGCAGAAATGTAAATTACAACTGTGATTAAACGGTGTCATCCAGACTAGCAATGAAAGGATCCCGCCAGTTGAGGGTGGCTTTCTACACCTCGGGGGCTGGCATAGACCGCAAATCTTGGTAGTTTTTCAGCAGATCAAAAGGCCACAAAAAGCATGGAACCCAAGCACCATAAAGCCTCACTTATTTCCTATCCAAGATTGGTCAATAAAGACAGACAGTCTGAATACATGAGATTTACAGGAAAAACAATAGGGATATTAAACACCAAATTAACTAATTTAAAGGGCCTGTGCAAGATCTTTTCACATTTATGTATTTTAGTGACTGTTAACATTAATATATCTGCAAACCGCAGCAAATAAAAGCTTTAGACAGAAAATTAATATAAAAAAAAAAAGCCAGAAGACACAAAATCCAACAGATTACATGTATTATGCTAGCTTTATAACCTGCAGGATGCTTTGTAGGATAATGGGCTATAACTGGATGCCATAACACAGTCTTGGAGTATGCTCCTGATAATCTAGCCTGCATAGCTAATGCAATCTATGTAGGACTCAGGATAAGGGGAGAGATGGGTTAGAGGTACTGACATTTTAAAATTATATTTTGTTGCTAAAGCCAATTTTTGCACATATATTTTTTAAGGTTAATTGACAAACTAAAAAAGAGATTTAATTTGAAAAGCATTTACATTTGCCATATAATGCAATTAGTAGTTTGAAGCGGAGACTGAGATCACCAAGTCAGAAGGCAAAGCTAAAATAATAACTAGAAGCCATTGGTCTGCAGTCTCTCCTTATGTAAAGCATCACTTCAGGGTTATGTACAGTTTGCACTTCTGATGAACTTGATTCAAGAAGGGAGAAATGTGTTTATATGGCTTAAAATAAATCACAGCCTTTAATAGGTTTTTAGCAATCAGGGACATTTTGTAGAAGGATAAGAAACCTGGGAGGAACAGTGGGCACCGATACGATTCTGTACACACTTCTGTTACAAGGGGTTATTTGAAGAGGACTTTTTGTAAGTGGTAGTCAATCGCAAATAAGGCTCCATAGGATAACCCAGCCCCTCAAGTCAGACAGGCTTGCAGTCTAACATGGATATACCCCAGGCACAACCAAAGACTTTACCTATCACTCGGTCTACCCAATGCTGGTGTTTTCATGCCATGATCCCTAAAATTGTTCCAATTAAATCAGTGTATTTGTCCCGAATCAAGTAGTATACTGAAGATAGCAATTCAAAATATACGTCTTAGGCATGACAAACACCACACTACCTAGATGCACTGAACGTGCAAGGGATGTTGCTAGCAGTAGATAACTTCTCATACTCACATCTTCACCTCAAATGTTTTTGGCTCCTTCAACATTGCATTGGCCAGTTGTTCCTGAAGGCGCTCTTCAGCTCCAATTAACTGCACAACAAAAATATTGCAATTAATAGATAAACTTTTCTTTAAAAAAGAGATAATTATTACTGCAGGGCATGCATTTGGAATTTTTACATGCTTCATTGGAGGAAAAATTCTACTTTTAAGAGCAAATATCTCTGCCCCCCTCCCAGCACTCCAACAGTCCTACAGTTAAGGACAAATTCCTCTATTATCGTTTATTTTTACCAGACAAAAGGTAAATACTAAATAAAACATAAAGCAAGGCGGGCCCTGTGTTTGAGCCTCAAATCCATATTGTCCATAGTGCTTTCCCCAAAGCACCCCTCCAGGATCGAAACTTGCAGACTTACAACTTAAAAGGTATAGTGTGTGGTAAAGGAGGGGGAGAGAGAGGTGATAAGCATTTTAGGGTGGAAGGTGATACGCTTCTTTAAAGAGATGCATTTTAAGTGAAGGTTTTGAAGGAGGATAATCTGGTGGAGCGAGGCAAGGAGTTCTAGAGAATAGGGGAAGCACGAGAAAAGTCCTGAAAGGTGAGAGTGAGAGGAGGTGACAAGAGTTGTAGAAAGAAGAAGGTTATTATCAGAACGAAGAGGGCAAGTGGGGGAGTATTTGGGGATGAGAGCAGAGATGTAAGGGTTAGCGTTATTGTTGTGGGCTTTATAAGTTAGGGTCATGATTTTAAATTTTATTCTTGAGGCTAAGGGAAGCCAGTGGAGTGATTGACAGAGAGGTGATGCCGACACTGAACGTTGTGTACGGAAGACGAGTCTAGCAGAGGCATTCATAATGGATTGAAGTGGAGATAGTCGGGTGGTGGGTAGGCCAACAAGAAGCGAGTTGCAGTAGTCTAGTTGAGAGATGATGAGAGAGTGTATAAGGATTTTAGTTGTGTCTTGTGTAAGATAGTGACGAATTCTGGAGATGTTTTTTAAAAGGAGAAGGCAAAATTTTGTTAGTGACTGAATGCGAGGGATGAAAGACAGAGCGGGGTCCAGTGGAACGCCAAGACAACGGACTTGTGAGGAGGGGGTGATGATGTCGTTGTTGACAGTGAGAGAGATGTGAGGAATTGACGCTGTGGGAGAGGGAGGGAAGATTAGGAGTTCAGGCTTAGACATGTTGAGTTTGAGATGGTGGGTGGACATCCAAGAGGATATACTACAGAGGCAGTTGGAGACGTGTGTTAGAAGAGAGGGGGGTAGATCTGATAAGCGGTAGATTTGAGTGACATCTGCATAGAGATGAAAATGAAGCCCAAGAGAGTGTATTAGGGTACCAAGTGAGGATGTGTAAATGGAGAAGAGGAGGGGGGGGGGGGGGGGGGGACTAAATAAGAAGAGGTGTCAGACACTGAATGATCGATTTTGTAGGTATGATGAGAACCACGAGAGAGAGGGAGAGAGCAGTGTCTTGAATACTGAGAGAGAAGAAGTGAATGTTTGACTGTGTCAAAGGCAGCAGAGAGATATAGAAGAAGAAGAATTGAAAAGTGACCTTTTGACTTGGCGGTAAGCAGGTCATTGGTGACTTTAGTGAGAGCTGTCTCAGTGGAGTGTTGGGGCTGGAAGCCGAATTGGAAGGTGTCAAGAAGGGAGTTAGAGGAAGAAGTAAAGCTGGTAAGGAGGTTGTAGACAAGTTGCTCCAGCAGTTTGAAAGCCAGGGGAAGCAGAGAGATAGGGCGGTAGTTAGATGCGACGTCAGTCAGGTGAGGGTGGGTGTAATTATGGCATGTTTTAGAGATGATGGAAAGGTGCCAGTGTGGTAGCGAGGGGAGGGATGAGCTGTGATGGAATAGGATCCTGAGGACAGGTAGTGAGGCGAGTGGATGATAGCAGGTTGGAGACTGTACAGTCATGTTCCTCTTTCGCCCAAATTTTCTCATTGTTTTGGCATTTTTCATCAAGACATGGGCACTACAGGAATGTGTTTATGTAATATTGAGCAATATGCAAATTGTTCAAGCTACTGCTGTCAGGCGTTATTTGCTTGCATCACTGTAAATCACTATTTGCAAGTATTACTTGCACCTAGTGGGGGTTGCTTGTAGTTTTCTAGCTGTGTGCTCGCAGCCTGCTCTCTAGGGGCCTCATTCAATTGTAATTTGGCCAATTGAATAGGGCTCTATATAAGCACAGAGCTTTTTTTTTCTTTGTTCATTTTTTTTTCTTGTTTGTTCACCAACTAATAACTTCTGTTACAGGTTTACAGTTTTCTTTTGTTGAAGAAGCAAAGTTCATGCAATTTTACATCTGTCAATGTCCTACATTCCATGGCTCCCATATAAACTTCTGTAAGGCTGACACCCATAGCTTTGACGCACCCTTGAATTCTTACAAGTGTGTATTCAAGAATGTATTCTCTTTTGGCAAGGGGATAACATGTTAAAAGTAATCTGTAAAGTTCCCTGCTTTTAATATTAAAATAAGCAACCTAAGGGATTATTTGTATATCTAAGCTTTACATTGACAAAATGTTTTGGAATTTCTGCCAATTGAAAAATAGAGTAAATATCCCCCTCAAACTCTGGCTAAATTAGCATATAATTCATCATTTGTTTTGGCCAATAAGGAGCAAGCAGAGACTGAAACATTTGTATTCCTGTCTGTGCTGCTAGGCGACCTGGGATATGTAGTCTGGCACATATCCATATTAGAAGGTGCTATGTATTTTCATATAAGATTCTCTGTGAAGCACATCCACACTATTACCACCTCTGTCGATTCCATTCTCTGCATCAACAACTGCTGTCATTTTTTTCCTCCTCTCTGTTTGGCAAGCTGAGCCTACTTGTGTGATTACCATCTCTCATGCTGTGAGCAAAGCTGTGACGCCGCCATGCCCAGCCCATTGGACGCTGCAACCAAATGCAGCTCTACATCCGTTCGGTCAGTAATCAGGATTTGAATGCTCTGCTGCCAAGAACGTTTGGATGCAATCAATCTAGGGGTGTGCAAATCAGGATTTCTGTTTGCTCCACATAACTAACTTTTTAATAAAATATTAATCAATAGCTGTTAACATTTAAAATCCAGAAAAAATTCTATATACCTTTAAGAACTGTAAGGGGTACCACAATGCCACTTTGTCTGTGGCTTCCAACATCACTCAATTTTTTCCCCCAAGCCTATTCAAATAAGTGAACTGTCCAAGACTGGCTTTGGCATTACCACTGACAGCTATGATCACCTTATTCAAGAAGATATGTAGAAAGAATACAAGTAATAGAGGGGCAATGCCCCCTGGCTATTGACCTTCAATAATAAAGGCTACTAGCCCAGTGATCCAGTGCCAGCAACAGTGGGGTTTTAGACCAGAGACCAGAGGTAGTCAGCCTGGAGGAGCCACATGACCTTCACTAGTCATGTAACCACTTCAGTAGCTCTGCCTCAGAGCATCCTGCACCACGCTAGGCTTTCTGACCAAAGGTATGGCGGCCCGCATCTGATTTGCATTTGATGAATCGTGACCAACAATAGGCTTCCCACGGACATCAGCCATTGAGGGATTGGACAAAAAGGAATTTTAAATGCCTAGACAAGATGGTCCTTGTTGCACAAGTTGTTTATGGTTGTTAAATATTAATCTTTTCTACTGTTCTGTTTGACAAAAAAAGACAAGTGCATGAAAATAAAGTGTTATGCTTTGCAGAGATAGATATGAACCTGGTGTTTATCTTTATGGAGGAGGGGGTAGTACTAAAAATATAAAGCCTTGACTGTCTGAAGTCCTGTATGCAGAGGAACAAGACTGGTTGGAGCCAATTCCTTACTTTAGCTATGCTGGTCTAGGTAGCTTAGCTCTGTGTATGCAGAAGTAATGGGTCATAACACACCAGATACAACTTTATGGTCATGCTGATCCACTTTTTCATGGAAGAGATACTGGCGTGGGTTGTCAGTTCCTTCTCCAGTGGGCCACAGCATACAGCTCCTGGTATTCCTAGGTGGTCTCCCATCCAAATACTAACCAGGCCCAACCCTGCATGGCTTCAGGTCAGGGAATCGAACCTTGGTTGTATCGGTGAAAATCACTGAATCCAAGCCACTGGAACACCATGAAACCCTATGCAGAAGTATGTATGTATGTATGTATGCATGCACAAAAGAAATATAAATTGATATACAATATTTAGTGCAATTAGATATTGAATAAAACTGGTATAACTGAGTGGAAAATACGATACATTGGCTGTTTGTGTTATTGGCAAAGGATACAGAAGTCCTGACTGCATGACCAAGAAATCATCCACTCAGATACTATCTTTCTACAGTATCAAAGTCTGGTCTTTTTCTTGCTTGGGGTAACTTTAAAAAAAAAAAAAAAAAAAGGGTCATTAAGTGTAGTTTGACATCCTTGGCTCTGTCAAATAGGCATACATAGTCTGGATATGTTGGTGGACCAAGTGCGCTGACACCTAACACTCCTTCCCCATAAACAAGAGGAAGTAAATATGAATGTGCAACCCCTTAAACATTGAAGGTTTCTGGATTTCACTCTGAATATAATAATTTTTATTTACTTGTATGTACTTTATTTTATTAAAAAGCGCCTAAAAAAAAAAAATGTCTTAAAACCACTCAATTTGTACCTGTAGCTCATGAATACAGACTGAAGTGTAGCGTTTCAAATTAGCCTGTCATTGACAAATCTCAAGTAGCATGTTTTGTGAATGTTGCCTCCGAAAGGTCACTATGAGACAGTGTAATCCCAGTTAGGAAGTATTTGTAGGATTTTGGGCAGAATAAAAACAGAACTTTTAAGCACTTCTTAATACAAAGGTAAAGAGATACATAGATATAATATACCTAGTGACATCTAGAAATCTTCCCTGTCCCTTTAACAACTCAGTTACAGCAAGTTTTTATCCTCTTCACAGGTTAGTTGTTATCCTCAGCAGCACCTCCAACAAGCGACACTGTGAAAGTCCCAAACATGGCAATAGACATGTGTTACAGTCGTGAGAGTCTGTACAAACGTCTGTGAGCTCACTGGCCACAATACCAAATCATGCAAAATGTGTTAAAGGGCCAGTTAATTCAGAACAACTTGGAGCACACCACTGTAAAGTTCTCCTAAAAACATGTTGAAATACTTTTTGAAATAGGTGCCTTTTACACAGAACCCCCCCCCCCTCCATAAATGAAGGGTCTGTTTACATGACACTCTGGCAAGTCTTCCAGGCAGACTGACAGCAAGAGCTCTGTGCAGAAAGAGAAGAGGGTTAACCCTTCACAAATCCATCTGTGCAGGTATATGACTGCAGGAAACTCCTAAATACGTTACTTGTGGGTCAACTGATGGCTGATTACATTCCTGAAAGCAGAGAAAAGCCATAAATCTTGTGTTCACAGAGCTTGCATCTTCGGGTGTCAGCAAATATTGTTAATCATGGAACAGTCAAGAGTATGTTTGTTTAACAGACCTAAGACTGCAGATTTTTAGCTGTTCGTGTAATAAAAAAAAAAAATCAATAGTTAATTTAACATATAATTTTGTGCTCTTTCACACCATGAAGAGCACTTATAGTGAGGTAAATTTCCCTTTAAGTTGCTGAGTGTTTGCTCTTGCATTGAATGTTGTCCTGGGATCATTGATCTCTTCAGATGGTGACTGTAGTCATGAAATAAAAAGACGTTTGCTTCTGTAGAGGAGAGCTATGGCAAGTCTGGACAAGCTAGTAAAAAAGTAAAGATATTATATTATCAAAAGGTCTGCATAGTTAGTACTCTGGTATTCCCGGTAGTAACATACAGATGTGAGAGCTGGACCACAAAGAAATCTAGCACCGTAGAAGGGACGCATTTAAATTGTGGGGTTGGAGAAAACTGCTTGAGTCCTTTGGACTGCAAGAAGATCCAGTCAGTCAATACGATAGTAAATCAAGCCAAACTGTTCACTGGAAGGTTTGATCATGAGGATAAAGCTCAAATATTTTGGCCAGTGAAGACTCTGATGCTGGGAATGATTGAAGACACAATAAGGGGGGGGGTTGGGGATGGATAGATGAGGCCATTGAAACAATAAGCATGAACTTGATAGAGCTCAAAGGGGCAATGACTGACAGATGTACCTAGGGTCATGGAGAGTCGGACAGCAATAGTAGACAGTTTGCAATATTTAGCAGTAAATCTGGATTGTTCCTATTATCTACCCGCCACATGATTGCACACCACCTGTCGGTCGCTGTTATCTGCCACTACCCCAAACCAAATCTTAAGGACAAAGACCACAGTGCGCATCAAAGGTCCTTCAGCCTCTCACCAACCACAAATATTGTTGTTAGATAAGGAGCCGGAAGCACGCCCAGTCTTTCTGCAGGTGAAATGATTTAACCCTGCGGAGGTTGCTGTGAGGTATACCATGTAGCGTCACCCAAGATGGGAAGGTCATAGCAGAGAGGTCAGACAAAGCGTGTTCCATTGAAGAAGGAACTGGCAACCCACTGCCAAGAACACCTTATGGATAAAGCACAACCAGAAACAGGACATGCCTGGAGTGCTACTTTCAAGAGTTAAAAATTGTTATATATATATATATATATATATATATATATATATATATATAAATAAATGTATATATATATATTTTTTAAATTCTACAAATTATTGATTATATATATATAGCTCTCCTCTCCAGAAGCAGTATGCTATATATATATATATATATATATATATATATATATATATATATATATATATATATATATAAAAATGTAACTAAAATAATCACGGTGTATCTGTCATATCTGCAAGGTTAAAGACAATAGAGACAAAGACCCTGGTGATCAGTAATTACTGGTAATGATCTTTAGTCAGCAAGAGATTTAAAAAAAAAAAATCACTGGATCAGAGAGGCTGTCTGACAGCTAAAAACTACAAAACTCGATGTTGGTTTACTGTAATATTCAACTGGTAAAAGTACTAATCTATATTTTATTATAGAAGCAGATAGCATAGTTTGTGTAAACATTGCAATACATAATAAGCATATTCCCGCCAAAACATGAACCAATCGCAGTGCTGTAACAATATCTCATTTACAAAAAGACAACCGAATTTCCCGCCTCAAAATGAAAGCTGAACAGTGATTGGATGAATTTTGAATAGGTTGAGGTTATAAAAATTCTTTGAGCTGTGATTGGTCCACTTTAACAAATGGGCGGGTCTGCCTGTAGTTTAGTAAACTCACCAGGACTGCTGCCGTGTTCAATATTGGCAGCTTGTCATGCGGTCTGAGTACTGCCATGACTCTGAAAGCGGCGACTTCCAGCGCACCATCCGCTAATGATATCTGTTGTATAGACAAAGCAGCCGTTGACTTGCCTGAGCGCGCGTACCACCAAATCTAATGGGGTCAGCACGTCCCACGCTGCCTGCTGTGCGTGATGACGTCAGGCGTTGCTAGGGTGCTTGATGACGCCAAGCTACGCCTTAAGCCTCTCGCCGCCTAGCACTATTTTGATTAACCCTTCAAACACTTACGACAAATGTCTTGTAAGACTCACAGAGCGTTCCAAGCTCTTAATTCAAGTATGAACAGACATACCCATTAAAAGACCACATAAGCATCATATTTATAGTATACACTTTAGTGACGGTATGCCTCTAAGTGAAATCATAGGACAGGAAGTTGGGGATCAAGTCTATTTCGACGACGCATCCAGTCAGAACACTAGGGTGTGCGGCTGCGCCACAGCACCACCTGGTGATGCAAAAATGTACTGCATGCAAAGAACCAGCGCTAATGTGAGGCTCAGTGCGCTAATGTGCAGCTCAGTGCAACTCAGTATGCTAATGTGCAGCTCCAGTGTGCTAATGTGCCTCTCAGTGCGCTAATGTGCCGCTCAGTGCGCTAATGTGCTGCTCAGTGCGCTAATGTGTGGCTCAGTGTGCTAATGTGCAGCTCCAGTGTGCTAATGTGCCTCTCAGTATGCTAATGTGCAGCTCCAGTGTGCTAATGTGCCTCTCAGTATGCTAATGTGCAGCTCCAGTGTGCTAATGTGCCTCTCAGTATGCTAATGTGCAGCTCCAGTGTGCTAATGTGCCTCTCAGTATGCTAATGTGCAGCTCCAGTGTGCTAATGTGCCTCTCAGTGCGCTAATGTGCAGCTCAGTGCAACTCAGTATGCTAATGTGCAGCTCCAGTGTGCTAATGTGCCTCTCAGTATGCTAATGTGCAGCTCCAGTGTGCTAATGTGCCTCTCAGTATGCTAATGTGCAGCTCCAGTGTGCTAATGTGCCTCTCAGTGCGCTAATGTGCTGCTCAGTGCAACTCAGTATGCTAATGTGCAGCTCCAGTGTGCTAATGTGCCTCTCAGTATGCTAATGTGCAGCTCCAGTGTGCTAATGTGCCTCTCAGTATGCTAATGTGCAGCTCCAGTGTGCTAATGTGCCTCTCAGTATGCTAATGTGCAGCTCCAGTGTGCTAATGTGCCTCTCAGTATGCTAATGTGCAGCTCCAGTGCGCTAATGTGCCTCTCAGTGCGCTAATGTGCTGCTCAGTGCGCTAATGTGCAGCTCAGTGCAACTCAGTATGCTAATGTGCAGCTCCAGTGTGCTAATGTGCCTCTCAGTATGCTAATGTGCCTCTCAGTGCGCTAATGTGCCTCTCAGTGCGCTAATGTGCCTCTCAGTGCGCTAATGTGCTGCTCAGTGCGCTAATGTGTGGCTCAGTGTGCTAATGTGCAGCTCAGTGCAACTCAGTATGCTAATGTGCAGCTCCAGTGTGCTAATGTGCCTCTCAGTATGCTAATGTGCAGCTCCAGTGTGCTAATGTGCCTCTCAGTATGCTAATGTGCAGCTCCAGTGTGCTAATGTGCCTCTCAGTATGCTAATGTGCAGCTCCAGTGTGCTAATGTGCCTCTCAGTATGCTAATGTGCAGCTCCAGTGTGCTAATGTGCCTCTCAGTGCGCTAATGTGCTGCTCAGTGCAACTCAGTATGCTAATGTGCAGCTCCAGTGTGCTAATGTGCCTCTCAGTATGCTAATGTGCAGCTCCAGTGTGCTAATGTGCCTCTCAGTATGCTAATGTGCAGCTCCAGTGTGCTAATGTGCCTCTCAGTATGCTAATGTGCAGCTCCAGTGCGCTAATGTGCCTCTCAGTGCGCTAATGTGCTGCTCAGTGCGCTAATGTGTGGCTCAGTGTGCTAATGTGCAGCTCAGTGCAACTCAGTATGCTAATGTGCAGCTCCAGTGTGCTAATGTGCCTCTCAGTATGCTAATGTGCCTCTCAGTGCGCTAATGTGCCTCTCAGTGCGCTAATGTGCCGCTCAGTGCGCTAATGTGCTGCTCAGTGCGCTAATGTGTGGCTCAGTGTGCTAATGTGCAGCTCAGTGCAACTCAGTATGCTAATGTGCAGCTCCAGTGTGCTAATGTGCCTCTCAGTATGCTAATGTGCAGCTCCAGTGTGCTAATGTGCCTCTCAGTATGCTAATGTGCAGCTCCAGTGTGCTAATGTGCCTCTCAGTATGCTAATGTGCCTCTCAGTGCGCTAATGTGCCTCTCAGTGCGCTAATGTGCTGCTCAGTGTGCTAATGTGTGGCTCAGTGTGCTAATGTGCAGCTCAGTGCAACTCAGTATGCTAATGTGCAGCTCCAGTGTGCTAATGTGCCTCTCAGTATGCTAATGTGCCTCTCAGTGCGCTAATGTGCCTCTCAGTGCGCTAATGTGCCGCTCAGTGCGCTAATGTGCTGCTCAGTGCGCTAATGTGTGGCTCAGTGTGCTAATGTGCAGCTCAGTGCAACTCAGTATGCTAATGTGCAGCTCCAGTGTGCTAATGTGCCTCTCAGTATGCTAATGTGCCTCTCAGTGCGCTAATGTGCCTCTCAGTGCGCTAATGTGCCGCTCAGTGCGCTAATGTGCTGCTCCGTGCGCTAATGTGTGGCTCAGTGTGCTAATGTGCAGCTCAGTGCAACTCAGTATGCTAATGTGCAGCTCCAGTGTGCTAATGTGCCTCTCAGTATGCTAATGTGCAGCTCCAGTGTGCTAATGTGCCTCTCAGTATGCTAATGTGCAGCTCCAGTGTGCTAATGTGCCTCTCAGTATGCTAATGTGCAGCTCCAGTGTGCTAATGTGCCTCTCAGTATGCTAATGTGCGCTCCAGTGTGCTAATGTGCAGCTCAGTGCGCTATTGTGCAGCTCAGTGCGCTATTGTGCGGCTCAGTGCGCTAATGTGCATCTCAGTCCGCTAATGTGCAGCTCAGTGCAACTCAGTATGCTAATGTGCAGCTCAGTGTGCTAATGTGCGGCTGAGTGTGCTAATGTGCGGCTCCAGTGTGCTAATGTGCGGCTCCAGTGTGCTAATGTGCGGCTCCAGTGTGCTAATGTGCGGCTCCAGTGTGCTAATGTGCGTCTCAGTATGTTAATGTGCGGCTCCAGTGCGCTAATGTACGGCTCTTATGTGCTAATGTTCGGCTCCAGTTTGCTAATGTGCGGCTCAGTATGCTAATGTGCGGCTCAGTATGCCAATGTGCGGCTCCAGTTTGCTAATGAGCGGCTCAGTGTGCTAATAAGCGACTCAGTGTGCTAATGCGCGGCTCAGTGCTAATGTGCGGTTCAGTGTGCTAATGCGCGGCTCAATGTGCTAATGCGTGGCTTAGTGTGCTAATGTGCGGCTCAGTTCTAATGTGCGACTCAGTATGCTAATGTGCCTCTCAGTGCGCTAATGTACGCCTCTGCGCTAATGTGCGTCTCTGAGTGCTAATGTGCGGCTCCAATGCGCTAATGTGCGGCTCAAATGCACTAATGTACGGCTCCTGTGTGCTAATGTACGGCTCAGTGTGCTAATGTACGGCTCCTGCGTGCTAATGTGCGGCTCAGTGTGCTAATGTGCGGCTCCAGTGTGCTAATGAGCTGCTCAGTGTGCTAATGTGTGGCTCAGTGTGCTGCTCTAGTGTGCTAATGTGCGGCTCAGAGCGGCTCAGTGTGTTAATGTGCGTCTCCAGTGTGCTAATGTGCGTCTCAGTATGCTAATGTGCGTCTCAGTATGCTAATGTGCGGCTCCAGTGTGCTAATGTGCGGCTCTGTGTGCTAATGTGCGGCTCTAGTGTGCTAATGTGCGGCTCAGAGTGCTAATGTGCGGCTCAGTGTGCTAATGTGCGGCTCAGTGTGCTAATGTGCAGCTCAGTGTGCTAATGTGCGGCTCCAGTGTGCTAATGTGTGGCTCAGTGTGCGAATGTGAGGTTCAATGCTAATGTGCGGCTCAGTGCTAATCAGTGTGCTAACGATCGGCTCAGTGTGCTAACGTGCGGCTCCAGTTTGCTAATGTGCGGCTCCAATGCGCTAATGTGCGGCTCAGTTTGCTAATGTGCGGCTCAGTGTGCAAATGTGAGGTACAGTGCTAATGTGTGTCTCAGGGCTAATCAGTATATTAATGCGCAGCTCAGTGTGCTAACGCGTGGCTCAGTGCTAATGAGCAGCTCAGTGAGCTAATGTGCGGCTGAGTGTGCTAATGTGCTGCTCAGTATGCTAATGTGCGGCTCCAATGCGCTAATGTGCGGCTCCAGTGCGCTAATGTGCGGCTCCAGTGCGCTAATGTGCGGCTCCAGTGCGCTAATGTGCAGCTCCAGTGCGCTAATGTGCGGCTCCAGTGCGCTAATGTGCGGCTCCAGTGTGCTAATGTGCGGCTCCAGTGTGCTAATGTGCGGTTCAGTGCTAATGTGCGTCTAAGTGCTAATCAGTGTGCTAACGTGTGGCTCAGTGTGCTAACACGTGGCTCAGTGTGCTAATTTGTGGCTCAGTGTGCTGCTCTAGTGTGTTAATGTGCAGCTAATGTGCGTCTCCAGTGTGCTAATGTGCGTCTCAGTATACTAATGTGCGGCTACAGTGAGCTAATGTACGGCTCTTGTGTGCTAATGTGCTGCTCAGTTTGCTAATGTGCGGCTCCAGTGTGCTAATGTGTGGCTCCAGTGTGCTAATGTGTGGCTCCAGTGTGCTAATGTGTGGCTCCAGTGTGCTAATGTGGGGCTCAGTGCTAATGTGCGTCTCAGTGCTAATCAGTGTGCTAACGTGTGGCTTAGTGTGCTAACACGTGGCTCAGTGTGCTAATTTGTGGCTCAGTGTGCTGCTCTAGTGTGTTAATGTGCAGCTAATGTGCGTCTCCAGTGTGCTAATGTGCGTCTCAGTATACTAATGTGCGGCTACAGTGAGCTAATGTACGGCTCTTGTGTGCTAATGTGCTGCTCAGTTTGCTAATGTGCGGCTCCAGTGTGCTAATGTGTGGCTCCAGTGTGCTAATGTGCGGCTCCAGTGTGCTAATGTGTGGCTCCAGTGTGCTAATGTGCTGCTCAGTTTGCTAATGTGCGGCTCCAGTGTGCTAATGTGTGGCTCCAGTGTGCTAATGTGCGGCTCCAGTGTGCTAATGTGTGGCTCCAGTGTGCTAATGTGTGGCTCCAGTGTGCTAATGTGTGGCTCCAGTGTGCTAATGTGCGGCTCCAGTGTGCTAATGTGCTGCTCAGTTTGCTAATGTGCGGCTCCAGTGTGCTAATGTGTGGCTCCAGTGTGCTAATGTGCGGCTCCAGTGTGCTAATGTGCGGCTCCAGTGTGCTAATGTGTGGCTCCAGTGTGCTAATGTGTGGCTCCAGTGTGCTAATGTGTGGCTCCAGTGTGCTAATGTGGGGCTCAGTGCTAATGTGCGGCTCCAGTGTGCTAATGTGGGGCTCAGTGCTAATGTGCGTCTCAGTGCTAATCAGTGTGCTAACGCACGGCTCAGTGTGCTAACGTGCGGCTCCAATTTGCTAATGTGCGGCTCCTGTGTGCTAATGTGCTGCTCAGTATGCTAATGTGCGGCTCCAATGCGCTAATGTGCGGCTAAGACACAGGACATAGGGAGACCGACACAAGACATAGGGAGAGAGAGAGGGAGACCGACACAAGACATAGGGAGAGAGAGAGGGGACAGACACACGACATAGGGAAAGAGAGAGAGGGAGACCGACACAAGACATAGGGAAAGAGAGAGGGAGACCGACACAAGACATAGGGAGAGCGAGAGGGGACAGATACAGGGCATATGGAGTGAGAGAGAGGGAGACAGACACAAGACATAGGGAGAGAGAGAGGGGACAGATACAGGACATATGGAGAGAGAGAGAGGGGACATACACAGGACATAGGGAGAGAGAGGGGACAGACACAGGACATATGGAGAGAGAGAGGGGACAGACAGGACATATGGAGAGAGAGAGAGGGGACAGACACAGGACATAGGGAGAGCAAGAGGGAGATAGACACAAGACATAGGGAGAGAGAGAGAGGGGACAGATACAGCACATATGGAGAGAGAGAGGGGACAGACACAGGACATAGGGAGAGAGAGAGGGGACAGACACAGGACATATTGAGAGAGAGAGAGGGGACAGATACAGCACATATGGAGAGAGAGAGGGGACAGACACAGGACATAGGGAGAGAGAGAGAGGGGACAGATACAGCACATATGGAGAGAGAGAGGGGACAGACACAGGACATAGGGAGAGAGAGAGGGGACAGACACAGGACATATTGAGAGAGAGAGAGGGGACAGATACAGCACATATGGAGAGAGAGAGGGGACAGACACAGGACATAGGGAGAGAGAGAGGGGACAGACACAGGACATATTGAGAGAGAGAGAGGGGACAGATACAGCACATATGGAGAGAGAGAGGGGACAGACACAGGACATAGGGAGAGAGAGAGAGGGGACAGATACAGCACATATGGAGAGAGAGAGGGGACAGACACAGGACATAGGGAGAGAGAGAGGGAGACAGAATTAAGACATAGGAAGGGAGAGAGAGAGAGAGAGAGGGGACACACAGGAGAGAAAGACAGACATGAGACATAGGGAGAGAGGCAGAGAGGAGAGAGAGACACACATCAGAGAGAGACAGATAGGAGAGAGGGGGAGACAGACATGAGAGAGACATGTGGAGAGAGAGACAGGACACAGGGAGAGAGAGAGACAGACACAAAACATAGGGAGAGAGAGGGGACAGACAGACACAAGACATAGGGAGATGGACAGAGGCAGCAGAGATAGGGAGACACACAGGAAAGAGAGACACATTAGAGAGAGACAAACAGAAGACCTAGGGAGAGAGAGAGAGGACAGACATCATATTATGGGCTAGAGTTACTAGTAGTAATAATAATAATTATCCTTTATTTGTAAAGTGCCAATATATTCCCTAAGATAAGCTAAGTACAAAAGAATGTGCAACATTAACACATGACAAGACAGGAGGGCCCTGTCTTTGAGCTTAAAGGGCCACTTAATTCTGCACAATTTGAACCACATCACATTAAAGATCTCCTAAAAGCCTGTTAAAATACTTTTTGAAATACAAGCATTTTTTTGCTTTCAATTCTGTGTTTACATGTGTCACTCACTGTCCACTTCCAGACTCACAGCTACAGCTCTGTGTAGTTAACAAAATAAAAAATAGAGTTAACCCTAAATAAACTGTGCAGAGCATGGAATGCTGGAGTCACCTAAACCGGTCAGTTGTGGGTTAACTTTTGAGTGCAGTGCTGTTTGTTATTAATCATGAACCAGTCAGTAGGCAGGTCAGACTGTGTTTGTAAACAGACTTAAAAATTGAGTTTTTTTAGCTGTTAGTGTAACAGAATAGATAATTTGAACATACAGTCACACCATGAAGAGCACTTACAGTGAGGTAAATAGCCCTTCAAGATTTTATATAGATATTGCTTTTCTTCAAATTAAACATTAATTGATATGGTTTACATCATTTTCATATCTTAATAAATCGAGATACCATATAGCCAGCGTATATTTATTTATAAAACCCTGTTTTATTTTCCCTTAATGTCACATTTCTCCCAAGAGGGAATAAATTAAAGGAAACAAAGCAATGTTGTCTCCTGACTCCTCACCAACAAAAATAATATTAGATTTTCTTGATTTTCTATCCAATAATTTTAAAAGTATATCTAAGTGTCACACATTACATGCAGACATTCTATACACATACAGAGTTTTTTTTATCACATACAGTGCCTTGCAAAAGTATTCACCCCCCTTGACTCTTTACCTATTTTCTTACATTACAGTCTTAAGTTCAATGTTTTGTTAATCTGAATTTTATGTGATGGATCAAAACACAATAGTCTAAGTTGGTGAAGTGAAATAAGAAAAATATATACATAAAACTATTTTTTAAAAATAGAAAACAGAAAATTGGCATGTGCGTATGTATTCACCCCCTTTGTTATGAAGCCCATAAAAAGCTCTGGTGCAACCAATTACCTTCAGAAGTCACATAATTAGTGACATGATGTCCACCTGTGTGCAATCTAAGGGTCACATGATCTGTCATTACATATACACACCTTTGAAAGACCCCAGAGGCTGCAACACCTAAGCAAGAGGCACCACTAACCAAACACTGCCATGAAGACCAAGGAAATCTCCAAACAAGTAAGGGACAATGTTGAGAAGTACAAGTCAGGGTTAGGTTATAAAAAAATATCCAAATATTTGATGATCCCCCGGAGCACCATCAAATCTATCATAACCAAATGGGAAGAACATGGCACAACAGCAAACCTGCCAAGAGACGGCCGCCCACCAAAACTCACGGACTGGGCAAGGAGGGCATTAATCAGAGAGGCAGCACCTAAGGTAACCCTGGAGGAGCTGCAGAGTACCACAGCAGAGACTGGAGTATCTGTACATAGGACGACAATAAGCCGTACGCTCCATAGAGTTGGGCTTTATGGCAGAGTGGCCAGAAGAAAGCCATTACTTTCAGCAAAAACAAAATGGCACGTTTTGAGTTTGCGAAAAGGCATGTGGGAGACTCCCAAAATGTATGGAGGAAGATGCTCTGGTCTGAGGAGACTAAAATTTAGCTTTTCGTCCATCAAAGAAAACGCTATGTCTGGCGCAAAGCCAACACATCACATCACCCAAAGAACACCAGAAGAATACTTTTGCAAGGCACTGTTGGGTTTGCGCCAGACATAGCGTTTCCTTTGATGGCCAAAAAGTAAAATTTTAGTCTCATCAGACCAGAGCACCTTCCTCCATACATTTTGGGAGTCTCCCACATGCCTTTTCACAAACTCAAAACGTGCCATTTTGTTTTTTGCTGAAAGTAATGGCTTTCCTCTGGCCACTCTGCCATAAAGCCCAACTATATGGAGCGTACGGCTTATTGTCGTCCTATGTACAGATACTCCAGTCTCTGCTGTGGAACTCTGCAGCTCCTCCAGGGTTACCTTAGGTTTCTGTGCTGCCTCTCTGATTAATGTCCTCCTTGCCCGGTCCGTGAGTTTTGGTGGGCGGCCATCTCTTGGCAGGTTTGCTGCTGTGCCATGTTCTTTCCATTTGGTTATGATAGATTTAATGGTGCTCCTGGGGATCATCAAAGATTTGGATATTTTTTTATAACCTAACCCTGACTTGTACTTCTTAACAACTTTGTCCCATACTTGTTTGGAGAGTTCCTTGGTCTTCATGGCAGTGTTTGGTTAGTGGTGCCTCTTGCTTACGTGTTGCAGCCTCTGGGGCCTTTCAAAAAAGGTGTGTATATGTAATGACAGATCATGTGACACTTATATTGCACACAGGTGGACATCATTTCAATAATTATGTGACTTCTGAAGGTAATACACCAGAGCTTTTTATGGGCTTCATAACAAAGGGGGTGAATACATACGTACATGCCAATTTTCTGTTTTCTATTTCTAAAAAATAGATTTATGTGTATATTTTTCTCATTTCACTTCACCAACTTAGACTATTGTGTTCTGATCCATCACATAAAATTCAGATTAACAAAACATTGAACTTAAGGCTGTAATGTAAAAAAATAGGTAACAAGTCAAGGGGGTGAATACTTTTGCAAGGCACTGTAGTTGTCGTAATTGTGATTTGTCGGTAACACTTGCAAATTGCGGCCTTGCACATGTGCAATGAGCCCTGCAAGTGAGAGGTTTTCTGCGGCCTTCAAGGTAAGCAAGGTAGAGGTGGTGGTGGTGGTGGTGGTGGTGGGGGGGGGGAGGGTAGAGGCTCGCAATGAGCGCTAAGCACTGCACCTGGATACAGTTTTAACCATTTCGTAACATTAAGCCAGCAGCACCTCATTGCAGAAATTTACAGATCAGTCTCTGGCTCATCCTACTTACTGGTACAAGAGGACTACACATCCCATGATTCCTTCCTGCACACACTGCCATTACTGATTGTTACAATGTATTAACATTGTAACAAATGTATTAGTTGCCCATGATTGGCCAAAACAAATTATGAATTTTATGCTCATTTTAGCATAAGTGTCACGAAAGAAACTGCTTTCAAACCAAAGAGATTTAGCAAACATCAGGGATAGTTTGTTCATGTTTATTTTGGTGTGTTTTCATGCAAAATAAAGTTTTCATACACTACTGATTCTCCTCTATCAGATGCTTCATAATCCAGGAAATTTAGATATGTATTTAAGAGAAAATAGTTACATCCTGTCGTGTGAGAGTTTGTATAAATATGGATGAGTCTGTGAGCTCCTTGGCCTTGGTTTCAATTCCTACAAAGTGTGTTAAGTTGTTGGGTGCTTTCTGTTGCTTTCCCATTGTGTGTAGTGTAGCTTGTATCTCACTCAGTGCCTGGGCGCATTGTGTTACATCTCCTGGGGGAGGCCATATGTCTCACTAATGAGATGCTCCATCTAGCACCAATTTCACGCTCAGCCTCTCCACTGTTGCCATGGTAACTAACACCCTCATCCCCTGCCGACCCTTTCTAGAAGCTTAGTCCTACCCTCGGTCTGCATGGCGTCTTCCGCCCTGAACACTTTGAACGCTCTGGGATAAAAGATACTAATGAGGTATCCCACCGTGGCACCTTCATTCCCCATCTCTCAGCTCGTTTGGCTCTGACGCACCTTCCCAGATCTCAGCAGCATCTTGGCAGCTTGTTGCGAGGGGAGAGAGCTGAGGACTGACCCCAGGGGAGCATAACACATCCTAAGCCAAGCAATATGTGTGCTGAGGAAGCAGAAAGCTCCAAGACGATATATTATTGTTATCTAGGAGAGTGAGGAACCTCTGCAGACTGGAGTTCAACTACAAGATGTCCGATCTGTTATGCAGGACCAGTCAGAAGACCAGAACTAACTTGTATCCTAACAGCACATGTGATTACTTAAAGATGGTGATCAAGTGTTTTTCCTCACATGTGATTTCATGACACGTTTATCTTGGAAGGACTCAGACATCCTGGAAGACCCCGGACTGAAAGGAGATCAGTATTTCCAAATACTTCCAGAAGATGCTTTGATCCATACAATGAGTCAGTTACCACCTCATTGATTCTCATACTAAAGTGTGCGGGGGACCTACAATACATTGTCCGTTATCCACTAGCCCTAATTATCTGAAATGGCTCACTTTTTGGACTGGTTTGTTCCTTGTTATCTGATCCTTTCCATCCTCATCTTGGTGGGCTTCGGAGCCTGTATCTATTACTTTGAGCCTGGGCTTAAAGAAGCGCACAAGTGGCGAGCACAGAAGCCTTTATTGGACAGAGACATCCAAAAAATTCTCCTTATGAGGGATAACCTAGCCTACAGCCTCCCGGATGTATAGTATCCTGCAAGAAAATGTGACTAACATCCTCTAATGTACTACAGCTTATATCTTCCGATATATATATATATATATATATATATATATATATATATATATATACAGCTGAATTCCGTGGTCCACTAACTTCCAGGGAGAATTTTCTTATACACTTCATATAAAATTAAAACACTTGGCACAGTTAAATACTTTGGATGTCATATATAACTTGCCAAATATTTAGTTATTACTTATTTATATAAATATATTTATTTATTGATTTACATACACATTTATTTTAAAATTCAGCCCAATACACAAGCCAACATAAATATGGCCCAACAGCTTGTGTGTGTTGTTCAGTCATGTCCGACTCTCAGTGACCTAATAGACAGTAACACACAATGCTGTTCCCTTGCTTTTCATGGCAGAGTTACTGGAGTAGGTTGCCAGTTCCTTCTCCAGTGGACCACAGCATACAGCTCCTGGTATTCCTAGGTGGTCTCTCATCAAGGTACTGACCAGGAATACCCCTACTTAGCTTCAGGTTGGTGTGATCTCTTGGTTCCCTGACTGTAATTGAACCCATGTCTCAGGGGTGATAGCAACAAATCCTAACCACTGGATCACCAGGGAACCCCCCACCAGCTTACTGGCCTCCCTCATTAAAGAAGTTGGACAGCATTGGCCTTGATGATTGGATTCTCTCTGGAATATAAACTTCTTGGATTATACAATATAATAGATCCTATCTGATGTACCGTTTCTTTGACATATAGGATCCTGGCTCCATGACGCAGTGTATCCCACCTGACCTTTGACCTACGGATGCCAAATTTTGTAGGATCCAACCTGGTCAGCGACATCCAGAACTTATATTAAAAGTCCAACTCTTGTAGCCACAAACATGTATATAATTGTGTATTATAGCTTGCCTGATGTACAGCCGTCCATGTATATTGGGTTCTACATTATAACGTTGAGACTTAAAACTCTTTGGACACCTTGATTTATATGATTCCCCTGATGAATAGAGTCCTAACTGCCATACCAGCTCAGATATATAGGATCATGTAATATAAAAAATAGATTATCATATGGTAAGTCATCCTGAAAAATGAATATGTGTAAGTTATAACTAAAATCATATTATTATTTTGAATACATGTATCCACTTACATTTGTCATTTTAATGTCTAGATAACAAATTCCCTAAAATAAAAATTCCTGTGTCATATGTTTTCATGTGTGAGTTTGAAGCCTCTGCTAAACTGATGATGTTTTTGGTTACATTCTTGATTTGATTTGTGTTAAAATCTTTGAATTGGTTTATTGGGAATCTAAAATGCAGTTTTGTTGGTTGCGGATCTTCAGTCAATTAACAAACAGCCGAATTCTATAATTTACT
>CM050169.1:61106262-61171262 GCA_027410445.1 Discoglossus pictus
CCCTCTCTCTCTCATCTCCCTCTCTCTCTCGTCTCTCTCTCTCTCTCTCGCCTCCCTCTCTCTTTCTCCTTCTCTCTCTCTCTCTCCTGTCTCTCTCTTTGTCTCCTACTTTCTCTGTACTGTGTGTGTGTATCTATCTATCTCTCCATCTCTCTCCATTTCTCGCTCTCTCGTCTCCCTCTCTCTCGTCTCTATCGCCTCCCCCTCTCTTTCTCCTTCTCTCTCTCTCTCCTGTCTCTCTCTTTGTCTCCTACTTTCTCTGTACTGTGTGTGTGCATCTATCTATCTCTCCATCTCCCTCTCTCTCGTCTCTCTCTCTCTCGTCTCCCTCTCTCTCGTCTCCCTCTCTCTCGTCTCTCTCTCTCTCGTCTCCTTTTCTCTCGTCTCCCTCTCTCTCGTCTCCCTCTCTCTCGTCTCCCTCTCTCTCGTCTCCCTCTCTCGTCTCCCTCTCTCGTCTCCCTCTCTCGTCTCCCCCTCTTGTCTCTCTCTCGTCTCCCTCTCTCTCGTCTCCCTCTCTCTCGTCTCCCTCTCTCTCGTCTCCCTCTCTCTCGTCTCCCTTTTTCTCGTCTCCCTCTCTCGTCTCCCTCTCTCTCTCATCTCCCTCTCTCTCTCGTCTCTCTCTCTCTCTCTCTCGTCTCCCTCTCTCTCGTCTCCCTCTCTCTCGTCTCTATCGCCTCCCCCTCTCTTTCTCCTTCTCTCTCTCTTTGTCTCCTACTTTCTCTGTACTGTGTGTGTGTATCTATCTATCTCTCCATCTCTCTCTCTCGTCTCTCTCTCTCTCGTCACCCTCTCTCTCGTCTCCCTCTCTCTCTCGTCTCCCTCTCTGGTCTCCCTCTCTGGTCTCTCTCTCCCTCTCGTCTCTCTCTCTCGTCTCCCTCTCTCTCTCTCTCTCTCATCTCCCTCTCTCTCTCTCTCTCTCTCTCTCTCGCCTCTCTTTCTCCTTCTCTCTCTCTCCTGTCTCTCTCTTTGTCTCCTACTTTCTCTGTACTGTGTGTGTGTATCTATCTCTCCATCTCCCTCTCTCTCTCCATCTCTCGCTCTCTCGTCTCCCTCTCTCTCGTCTCTATCGCCTCCCCCTCTCTTTCTCCTTCTCTCTCTCTCTCCTGTCTCTCTCTTTGTCTCCTACTTTCTCTGTACTGTGTGTGTGTATCTATCTATCTATCTCTCTCTCGTCTCTCTCTTTCTCGTCTCTCTCTCTCTCTCTCGTCTCTCTCTGGTCTCCCTCTCTCTCTGGTCTCCCTCTCTCTCTCGTCTCCCTCTCTCTCTCGTCTCCCTCTCTCTCTCGTCTCTCTCCCTCTCGTCTCCCTCTCGTCTCTCTCTCTCTCGTCTCTCTCTCTCTCGTCTCTCTCTCTAGTCTCTCTCTCTCTCGTCTCTCTCTCTCTCTCTCGTCTCTCTCTCGTCTTTCTCTCTCGTCTCTCTCTCGTCTCTCTCTCGTCTCCCTCTCTCGTCTCTCTCTCTCTCGTCTCTCTCTCTCGTCTCTCTCTCTCGTCTCCCTCTCTCTCGTCTCCCTCTCTCTCGTCTCCCTCTCGTCTCCCTCTCTCTCTCGACTCCCTCTCTCTCTCGTCTCCCTCTCTCTCTCGTCTCCCTCTATCTCTCGTCTCCCTCTCTCTCTCATCTCCCTCTCTCTCTCGTCTCTCTCTCTCTCTCTCGTCTCCCTCTCTCTCGTCTCCCTCTCTCTCGTCTCTATCGCCTCCCTCTCTCTTTCTCCTTCTCTCTCTCTCTCCTGTCTCTCTCTTTGTCTCCTACTTTCTCTGTACTGTGTGTGTGTATCTATCTATCTCTCCATCTCCCTCTCTCTCCCTCTCTCTCTCTCATCTCCCTCTCTCTCTCTCTCTCTCTCATCTCTCCCTCTCTCTCGTCTCCCTCCCTCTCTCTCGTCTCCCACTCTCGTCTCCCTCTCTCTCTTGTCTCTTTCTCTCTCGTCTCCCTCTCTCTCTCTCTCTCTCTCATCTTCCTCTCTCTCATCTCCCACTCTTTCTCTCTCTCTCGTCTCCCTCTCTCTCGTCTCTCTCGTCTCCCTCTCTCTCTTTCTCTCTCGTCTCCCTCTCTCTCTTTCTCTCTCGTCTCCCTCTCTCTCTCTCTCGTCTCCCTCTCTCTCATCTCCCTCGCCCTCTCTTTCTCTCGTCTCCCTCTCTCTCGTCTCTCTCGTCCCCCTCTCTCTCTCTCTCTCTCTCTCGTCTTCCTCTCTCTTTCTCCTTCTCTCTCTCTCCTGTCTCTCTCTTTTTCTCCTACTTTCTCTGTACTGTGTGTGTGTATCTATCTATCTATCTATCTATCTATCTATCTATCTATCTATCTATCTCTCCATCTCTCTCTCGTCTCTCTTTCGTCTCCCTCTCTCTCGTCTCTATCGCCTCCCTCTCTCTTTCTCCTTCTCTCTCTCTCTCCTGTCTCTCTCTTTGTCTCCTACTTTCTCTGTACTGTGTGTGTGTATCTATCTATCTATCTCTCCATCTCCCTCTCTCTCTCTCCCTCTCTCTCTCTCATCTCCCTCTCTCTCTCTCGTCTCCCTCTCTCTCTCTCTCGTCTCCCCCTCTCTCTCATCTCCCTCTCTCTCGTCTCCCTCCCTCTCTCTCGTCTCCCACTCTCGTCTCTCTCGTCTCCCTCTCTCTCTTTCTCTCTCGTCTCCCTCTCTCTCTTTCTCTCTCGTCTCCCTCTCTCTCTCTCTCGTCTCCCTCTCTCTCATCTCCCTCGCCCTCTCTTTCTCTCGTCTCCCTCTCTCTCGTCCCCCTCTCTCTCTCTCGTCTACCTCTCTCTCTCGTCTCCCTCTCTCTTTCTCCTTCTCTCTCTCTCTCCTGTCTCTCTCTTTTTCTCCTACTTTCTCTGTACTGTGTGTGTGTATCTATCTATCTATCTATCTATCTATCTCTCCATCTCTCTCTCGTCTCTCTCTCGTCTCTCTTTCGTCTCCCTCTCTCTCGTCTCTATCGCCTCCCTCTCTCTTTCTCCTTCTCTCTCTCTCTCTCCTGTCTCTCTCTTTGTCTCCTACTTTCTCTGTACTGTGTGTGTGTATCTATCTATCTCTCCATCTCTCTCCATTTCTCGCTCTCTCGTCTCCCTCTCTCTCGTCTCTATCGCCTCCCCCTCTCTTTCTCCTTCTCTCTCTCTCTCCTGTCTCTCTCTTTGTCTCCTACTTTCTCTGTACTGTGTGTGTGCATCTATCTATCTCTCCATCTCCCTCTCTCTCGTCTCTCTCTCTCTCGTCTCCCTCTCTCTCGTCTCTCTCTCTCTCGTCTCCTTTTCTCTCGTCTCCCTCTCTCTCGTCTCCCTCTCTCTCGTCTCCCTCTCTCTCGTCTCCCTCTCTCTCGTCTCCCTTTCTCTCGTCTCCCTCTCTCGTCTCCCCCTCTTGTCTCTCTCTCGTCTCCCTCTCTCTCGTCTCCCTCTCTCTCGTCTCCCTCTCTCTCGTCTCCCTCTCTCTCGTCTCCCTCTCTCTCGTCTCCCTTTTTCTCGTCTCCCTCTCTCGTCTCCCTCTTTCTCTCATCTCCCTCTCTCTCTCGTCTCTCTCTCTCTCTCTCTCTCTCGTCTCCTTTTCTCTCGTCTCCCTCTCTCTCGTCTCCCTCTCTCTCGTCTCCCTCTCTCTCGTCTCCCTCTCTCGTCTCCCTCTCTCGTCTCCCTCTCTCGTCTCCCCCTCTTGTCTCTCTCTCGTCTCCCTCTCTCTCGTCTCCCTCTCTCTCGTCTCCCTCTCTCTCGTCTCCCTCTCTCTCGTCTCCCTTTTTCTCGTCTCCCTCTCTCGTCTCCCTCTCTCTCTCATCTCCCTCTCTCTCTCGTCTCTCTCTCTCTCTCTCTCGTCTCCCTCTCTCTCGTCTCCCTCTCTCTCGTCTCTATCGCCTCCCCCCTCTCTTTCTCCTTCTCTCTCTCTTTGTCTCCTACTTTCTCTGTACTGTGTGTGTGTATCTATCTATCTCTCCATCTCTCTCTCTCGTCTCTCTCTCTCTCGTCACCCTCTCTCTCGTCTCCCTCTCTCTCGTCTCCCTCTCTGGTCTCCCTCTCTGGTCTCTCTCTCCCTCTCGTCTCTCTCTCTCGTCTCCCTCTCTCTCTCTCTCTCTCATCTCCCTCTCTCTCTCTCTCTCTCTCTCTCTCGCCTCTCTTTCTCCTTCTCTCTCTCTCCTGTCTCTCTCTTTGTCTCCTACTTTCTCTGTACTGTGTGTGTGTATCTATCTCTCCATCTCCCTCTCTCTCTCCATCTCTCGCTCTCTCGTCTCCCTCTCTCTCGTCTCTATCGCCTCCCCCTCTCTTTCTCCTTCTCTCTCTCTCTCCTGTCTCTCTCTTTGTCTCCTACTTTCTCTGTACTGTGTGTGTGTATCTATCTATCTATCTCTCTCTCGTCTCTCTCTTTCTCGTCTCTCTCTCTCTCTCTCGTCTCTCTCTGGTCTCCCTCTCTCTCTGGTCTCCCTCTCTCTCTCGTCTCCCTCTCTCTCTCGTCTCCCTCTCTCTCTCGTCTCTCTCCCTCTCGTCTCCCTCTCGTCTCTCTCTCTCTCGTCTCTCTCTCTCTCGTCTCTCTCTCTAGTCTCTCTCTCTCTCGTCTCTCTCTCTCTCTCTCGTCTCTCTCTCGTCTTTCTCTCTCGTCTCTCTCTCGTCTCTCTCTCGTCTCCCTCTCTCGTCTCTCTCTCTCGTCTCTCTCTCTCGTCTCTCTCTCTCGTCTCCCTCTCTCTCGTCTCCCTCTCTCTCGTCTCCCTCTCGTCTCCCTCTCTCTCTCGACTCCCTCTCTCTCTCGTCTCCCTCTCTCTCTCGTCTCCCTCTATCTCTCGTCTCCCTCTCTCTCTCATCTCCCTCTCTCTCTCGTCTCTCTCTCTCTCTCTCGTCTCCCTCTCTCTCGTCTCCCTCTCTCTCGTCTCTATCGCCTCCCTCTCTCTTTCTCCTTCTCTCTCTCTCTCCTGTCTCTCTCTTTGTCTCCTACTTTCTCTGTACTGTGTGTGTGTATCTATCTATCTCTCCATCTCCCTCTCTCTCCCTCTCTCTCTCTCATCTCCCTCTCTCTCTCTCTCTCTCTCATCTCTCCCTCTCTCTCGTCTCCCTCCCTCTCTCTCGTCTCCCACTCTCGTCTCCCTCTCTCTCTTGTCTCTTTCTCTCTCGTCTCCCTCTCTCTCTCTCTCTCTCTCATCTTCCTCTCTCTCATCTCCCACTCTTTCTCTCTCTCTCGTCTCCCTCTCTCTCGTCTCTCTCGTCTCCCTCTCTCTCTTTCTCTCTCGTCTCCCTCTCTCTCTTTCTCTCTCGTCTCCCTCTCTCTCTCTCTCGTCTCCCTCTCTCTCATCTCCCTCTCCCTCTCTTTCTCTCGTCTCCCTCTCTCTCGTCTCTCTCGTCCCCCTCTCTCTCTCTCTCTCTCTCTCGTCTTCCTCTCTCTTTCTCCTTCTCTCTCTCTCCTGTCTCTCTCTTTTTCTCCTACTTTCTCTGTACTGTGTGTGTGTATCTATCTATCTATCTATCTATCTATCTATCTATCTATCTATCTATCTCTCCATCTCTCTCTCGTCTCTCTTTCGTCTCCCTCTCTCTCGTCTCTATCGCCTCCCTCTCTCTTTCTCCTTCTCTCTCTCTCTCCTGTCTCTCTCTTTGTCTCCTACTTTCTCTGTACTGTGTGTGTGTATCTATCTATCTATCTCTCCATCTCCCTCTCTCTCTCTCCCTCTCTCTCTCTCATCTCCCTCTCTCTCTCTCGTCTCCCTCTCTCTCTCTCTCGTCTCCCCCTCTCTCTCATCTCCCTCTCTCTCGTCTCCCTCCCTCTCTCTCGTCTCCCACTCTCGTCTCTCTCGTCTCCCTCTCTCTCTTTCTCTCTCGTCTCCCTCTCTCTCTTTCTCTCTCGTCTCCCTCTCTCTCTCTCTCGTCTCCCTCTCTCTCATCTCCCTCGCCCTCTCTTTCTCTCGTCTCCCTCTCTCTCGTCCCCCTCTCTCTCTCTCGTCTACCTCTCTCTCTCGTCTCCCTCTCTCTTTCTCCTTCTCTCTCTCTCTCCTGTCTCTCTCTTTTTCTCCTACTTTCTCTGTACTGTGTGTGTGTATCTATCTATCTATCTATCTATCTATCTCTCCATCTCTCTCTCGTCTCTCTCTCGTCTCTCTTTCGTCTCCCTCTCTCTCGTCTCTATCGCCTCCCTCTCTCTTTCTCCTTCTCTCTCTCTCTCTCCTGTCTCTCTCTTTGTCTCCTACTTTCTCTGTACTGTGTGTGTGTATCTATCTATCTCTCCATCTCTCTCCATTTCTCGCTCTCTCGTCTCCCTCTCTCTCGTCTCTATCGCCTCCCCCTCTCTTTCTCCTTCTCTCTCTCTCTCCTGTCTCTCTCTTTGTCTCCTACTTTCTCTGTACTGTGTGTGTGCATCTATCTATCTCTCCATCTCCCTCTCTCTCGTCTCTCTCTCTCTCGTCTCCCTCTCTCTCGTCTCTCTCTCTCTCGTCTCCTTTTCTCTCGTCTCCCTCTCTCTCGTCTCCCTCTCTCTCGTCTCCCTCTCTCTCGTCTCCCTCTCTCTCGTCTCCCTTTCTCTCGTCTCCCTCTCTCGTCTCCCCCTCTTGTCTCTCTCTCGTCTCCCTCTCTCTCGTCTCCCTCTCTCTCGTCTCCCTCTCTCTCGTCTCTCTCTCTCTCGTCTCCCTCTCTCTCGTCTCCCTTTTTCTCGTCTCCCTCTCTCGTCTCCCTCTTTCTCTCATCTCCCTCTCTCTCTCGTCTCTCTCTCTCTCTCTCTCTCTCGTCTCCCTCTCTCTCGTCTCCCTCTCTCTCGTCTCTATCGCCTCCCCCTCTCTTTCTCCTTCTCTCTCTCTTTGTCTCCTACTTTCTCTGTACTGTGTGTGTGTATCTATCTATCTCTCCATCTCTCTCTCTCGTCTCTCTCTCTCTCGTCACCCTCTCTGGTCTCCCTCTCTGGTCTCTCTCTCCCTCTCGTCTCTCTCTCTCGTCTCCCTCTCTCTCTCTTTCTCTCATCTCCCTCTCTCTCTCTCTCTCTCTCTCGCCTCTCTTTCTCCTTCTCTCTCTCTCCTGTCTCTCTCTTTGTCTCCTACTTTCTCTGTACTGTGTGTGTGTATCTATCTCTCCATCTCCCTCTCTCTCTCCATCTCTCGCTCTCTCGTCTCCCTCTCTCTCGTCTCTATCGCCTCCCCCTCTCTTTCTCCTTCTCTCTCTCTCTCCTGTCTCTCTCTTTGTCTCCTACTTTCTCTGTACTGTGTGTGTGTATCTATCTCTCCATCTCTCTCTCGTCTCTCTCTTTCTCGTCTCTCTCTCTCTCTCTCGTCTCTCTCTGGTCTCCCTCTCTCTCTGGTCTCCCTCTCTCTCTCGTCTCCCTCTCTCTCTCGTCTCCCTCTCTCTCTCGTCTCCCTCTCTCTCTCGTCTCCCTCTCTCTCTCTCTCTCTCTCTCTCGTCTCCCTCTCTCTCGTCTCCCTCTCGTCTCCCTCTCTCTCTCCCTCTCGTCTCCCTCTCGTCTCTCTCTCTCGTCTCTCTCTCTCGTCTCTCTCTCTCTCGTCTCTCTCTCTCTCTCTCGTCTCTCTCTCGTCTCTCTCTCTCGTCTCTCTCTCGTCTCTCTCTCGTCTCCCTCTCTCTCCTCTCTCTCGTCTCTCTCTCTCTCGTCTCCCTCTCTCTCGTCTCCCTCTCTCTCGTCTCCCTCTCGTCTCCCTCTCTCTCTCGACTCCCTCTCTCTCTCGACTCCCTCTCTCTCTCGTCTCCCTCTCTCTCTCGTCTCCCTCTCTCTCTCGTCTCCCTCTATCTCTCGTCTCCCTCTCTCTCTCATCTCCCTCTCTCTCGTCTCTCTCTCTCTCGTCTCCCTCTCTCTCGTCTCCCTCTCTCTCGTCTCTATCGCCTCCCTCTCTCTCCTTCTCTCTCTCTCTCCTGTCTCTCTCTTTGTCTCCTACTTTCTCTGTACTGTGTGTGTGTATCTATCTATCTCTCCATCTCCCTCTCTCTCTCTCCCTCTCTCTCTCTCATCTCCCTCTCTCTCTCTCGTCTCCCTCTCTCTCTCTCTCTCTCTCTCGTCTCTCCCTCTCTCTCGTCTCCCTCCCTCTCTCTCGTCTCCCACTCTCGTCTCCCTCTCTCTCTTGTCTCTTTCTCTCTCGTCTCCCTCTCTCTCTCTCTCTCTCTCTCTCTCTCTCTCTCTCTCTCTCATCTTCCTCTCTCTCATCTCCCACTCTTTCTCTCTCTCTCGTCTCCCTCTCTCTCGTCTCTCTCGTCTCCCTCTCTCTCTTTCTCTCTCGTCTCCCTCTCTCTCTTTCTCTCTCGTCTCCCTCTCTCTCTCTCTCGTCTCCCTCTCTCTCATCTCCCTCGCCCTCTCTTTCTCTCGTCTCCCTCTCTCTCGTCTCTCTCGTCCCCCTCTCTCTCTCTCTCTCTCGTCTTCCTCTCTCTTTCTCCTTCTCTCTCTCTCCTGTCTCTCTCTTTTTCTCCTACTTTCTCTGTACTGTGTGTGTGTATCTATCTATCTATCTATCTATCTATCTATCTATCTATCTATCTCTCCATCTCTCTCTCGTCTCTCTTTCGTCTCCCTCTCTCTCGTCTCTATCGCCTCCCTCTCTCTCTCTCTCTCTCGCCTCTCTTTCTCCTTCTCTCTCTCTCCTGTCTCTCTCTTTGTCTCCTACTTTCTCTGTACTGTGTGTGTGTATCTATCTATCTATCTATCTATCTCTCCATCTCTCTCTCGTCTCTCTCTCGTCTCTCTTTCGTCTCCCTCTCTCTCGTCTCTATCGCCTCCCTCTCTCTTTCTCCTTCTCTCTCTCTCTCCTGTCTCTCTCTTTGTCTCCTACTTTCTCTGTACTGTGTGTGTGTATCTATCTATCTATCTCTCCATCTCCCTCTCTCTCTCTCCCTCTCTCTCTCTCGTCTCCCTCTCTCTCTCTCGTCTCCCTCTCTCTCTCTCTCGTATCCCCCTCTCTCTCATCTCCCTCTCTCTCGTCTCCCTCCCTCTCTCTCGTCTCCCACTCTCGTCTCTCTCGTCTCCCTCTCTCTCTTTCTCTCTCGTCTCCCTCTCTCTCTCTCTCTCTCGTCTCCCTCTCTCTCATCTCCCTCTCTTTCTCTCTCTCTCGTCTCCCTCTCTCTCGTCTCTCTCGTCTCTCTTTCTCTCTCATCTCCCTCTCTTTCTCTCTCTCTCGTCTCCCTTTCTCTCTCTCGTCTCCCTCTCTCTCATCTCCCTCGCCCTCTCTTTCTCTCGTCTCCCTCTCTCTCGTCTCCCTCTCTCTCTCTCTCTCTCATCTCCCTCTCTCTCTCTCTCTCTCTCGCCTCTCTTTCTCCTTCTCTCTCTCTCCTGTCTCTCTTTTTCTCCTACTTTCTCTGTACTGTGTGTGTGTATCTATCTATCTATCTATCTCTCCATCTCTCTCTCGTCTCTCTCTCGTCTCTCTTTCGTCTCCCTCTCTCTCTCTCGTCTCCCTCTCTCTCTCTCTCGTATCCCTCTCTCCCTCTCTCTCGTCTCCCTCTCTCTCTCGTCTCCCGCTCTCTGTCTTGTCTCTCTCTCTCGTCTCCCTCTCTCTCTCGTCTCCCTCTCTCTCTCGTCTCCCTCTCTCTCTCTCTCGTCTCCCTCTCTCTCTCTCTCGTCTCCCTCTCTCTCTCTCTCGTCTCCCTCTCTCTCTCTCCCTCTCTCTCTCCCTCTCGTCTCTCTCTCTCGTCTCCCTCTCTCTCTCTCTCATCTCCCTCTCTCTCTCTCTCTCTCTCTCGCCTCTCTTTCTCCTTCTCTCTCTCTCCTGTCTCTCTCTTTGTCTCCTACTTTCTCTGTACTGTGTGTGTGTATCTATCTATCTCTCCATCTCTCTCCATCTCTCTCCATCTCTCTCCATCTCTCGCTCTCTCGTCTCCCTCTCTCTCGTCTCTATCGCCTCCCCCTCTCTTTCTCCTTCTCTCTCTCTCTCCTGTCTCTCTCTTTGTCTCCTACTTTCTCTGTACTGTGTGTGTGTATCTATCTATCTCTCCATCTCTCTCTCGTCTCTCTCTTTCTCGTCTCTCTCTCTCTCGTCTCTCTCTGGTCTCCCTCTCTCTCTCGTCTCCCTCTCTCTCTCGTCTCCCTCTCTCTCTCGTCTCCCTCTCTCTCTCGTCTCCCTCTCTCTCTCGTCTCCCTCTCTCTCTCGTCTCCCTCTCTCTCTCTCTCGTCTCCCTCTCTCTCGTCTCCCTCTCGTCTCCCTCTCTCTCTCCCTCTCGTCTCCCTCTCGTCTCTCTCTCTCGTCTCTCTCTCTCTCGTCTCTCTCTCTCGTCTCTATCTCTCTTGTCTCTCTCTCTCGTCTCTCTCTCGTCTCTCTCTCTCGTCTCTCTCTCGTCTCTCTCTCGTCTCTCTCTCGTCTCCCTCTCTCTCCTCTCTCTCGTCTCTCTCTCTCGTCTCTCTCTCTCGTCTCCCTCTCTCTCGTCTCCCTCTCTCTCGTCTCCCTCTCTCTCGTCTCCCTCTCTCTCGTCTCCCTCTCTCTCGTCTCCCTCTCGTCTCCCTCTCTCTCTCGACTCCCTCTCTCTCTCGTCTCCCTCTCTCTCTCGTCTCCCTCTCTCTCTCGTCTCTCTCTCTCTCTCGTCTCCCTCTCTCTCGTCTCCCTCTCTCTCGTCTCTATCGCCTCCCTCTCTCTTTCTCCTTCTCTCTCTCTCTCCTGTCTCTCTCTTTGTCTCCTACTTTGTACTGTGTGTGTGTATCTATCTATCTCTCCATCTCCCTCTCTCTCTCGTCTCCCTCTCTCTCTCTCTCTCTCTCTCGTCTCCCCCTCTCTCTCATCTCCCTCTCTCTCGTCTCCCTCCCTCTCTCTCGTCTCCCACTCTCGTCTCCCTCTCTCTCTTGTCTCTTTCTCTCTCGTCTCCCTCTCTCTCTCTCTCTCATCTTCCTCTCTCTCATCTCCCTCTCTTTCTCTCTCTCTCGTCTCCCTCTCTCTCGTCTCTCTCGTCTCCCTCTCTCTCTTTCTCTCTCGTCTCCCTCTCTCTCTCTCTCGTCTCCCTCTCTCTCTCTCTCGTCTCCCTCTCTCTCATCTCCCTCGCCCTCTCTTTCTCTCGTCTCCCTCTCTCTCGTCTCTATCGCCTCCCTCTCTCTCTCTCTCTCGCCTCTCTTTCTCCTTCTCTCTCTCTCCTGTCTCTCTCTTTTTCTCCTACTTTCTCTGTACTGTGTGTGTGTATCTATCTATCTATCTATCTATCTATCTATCTATCTATCTATCTATCTATCTCTCCATCTCTCTCTCGTCTCTCTTTCGTCTCCCTCTCTCTCGTCTCTATCGCCTCCCTCTCTCTCTCTCTCTCGCCTCTCTTTCTCCTTCTCTCTCTCTCCTGTCTCTCTCTTTGTCTCCTACTTTCTCTGTACTGTGTGTGTGTATCTATCTATCTATCTATCTCTCCCTCTCTCTCTCGTCTCTCTCTCGTCTCTCTTTCATCTCCCTCTCTCTCGTCTCTATCGCCTCCCTCTCTCTTTCTCCTTCTCTCTCTCTCCTGTCTCTCTCTTTGTCTCCTACTTTCTCTGTACTGTGTGTGTGTATCTATCTATCTATCTTTCCATCTCCCTCTCTCTCTCTCCCTCTCTCTCTCTCATCTACCTCTCTCTCTCGTCTCCCTCTCTCTCGTCTCCCTCCCTCTCTCTCGTCTCCCACTCTCGTCTCTCTCGTCTCCCTCTCTCTCTTTCTCTCTCGTCTCCCTCTCTCTCTTTCTCTCTCGTCTCCCTCTCTCTCTCTCTCGTCTCCCTCTCTCTCATCTCCCTCGCCCTCTCTTTCTCTCGTCTCCCTCTCTCTCGTCCCCCTCTCTCTCTCTCATCTACCTCTCTCTCTCGTCTCCCTCTCTCTTTCTCCTTCTCTCTCTCTCTCCTGTCTCTCTCTTTTTCTCCTACTTTCTCTGTACTGTGTGTGTGTATCTATCTATCTATCTATCTCTCCATCTCTCTCTCGTCTCTCTCTCGTCTCTCTTTCGTCTCTCTTTCGTCTCCCTCTCTCTCGTCTCTATCGCCTCCCTCTCTCTTTCTCCTTCTCTCTCTCTCCTGTCTCTCTCTTTGTCTCCTACTTTCTCTGTACTGTGTGTGTGTATCTATATCTCCATCTCCCTCTCTCTCTCTCCCTCTCTCTCTCTCATCTCCCTCTCTCTCTCTCGTCTCCCCCTCTCTCTCATCTCCCTCTCTCTCGTCTCCCTCCCTCTCTCTCGTCTCTTTCTCTCTCGTCTCCCTCTCTCTCTCTCTCTCGTCTCCCTCTCTTTCTCTCTCTCTCTCGTCTCCCTCTCTCTCGTCTCTCTCGTCTCTCTTTCTCTCTCATCTCCCTCTCTTTCTCTCTCTCTCGTCTCCCTCTCTCTCGTCTCCCTCTCTCTCTCTCTCTCTCATCTCCCTCGCCCTCTCTTTCTCTCGTCTCCCTCTCTCTCGTATCTCCCTCTCTCTCTCTCTCTCTCTCGCCTCTCCCTCTCTCTCTCTCTCTCTCTCGCCTCTCTTTCTCCTTCTCTCTCTCTCCTGTCTCTCTCTTTTTCTCCTACTTTCTCTGTACTGTGTGTGTGTATCTATCTATCTATCTATCTATCTATCTATCTATCTATCTATCTATCTATCTATCTATCTCTCCATCTCTCTCTCGTCTCTCTCTCGTCTCTCTTTCGTCTCCCTCTTTCTCTCTCGTCTCCCTCTCTCTCTCTCTCGTATCCCTCTCTCCCTCTCTCTCGTCTCCCTCTCTCTCTCGTCTCCCGCTCTCTGTCTTGTCTCTCTCTCTCTCGTCTCCCTCTCTCTCTCGTCTCCCTCTCTCTCTCGTCTCCCTCTCTCTCTCTCTCGTCTCCCTCTCTCCCCTCTCTCTCTCTCTCTCTCTCTCTCTCTCTCGTCTCCCTCTCTCTCGTCTCCCTCTCTCTCTCTCGTCTCCCGCTCTCTCTCTCGTCTCCCGCTCTCTCTCTCGTCTCCCGCGCTTTCTCTTGTCTCCCTCTCTCTCTCTGCTGTCTCTCTCTCCCTACACTGTGTCTCTCTTCAGCAATGCACGCATCCTTATTTCTGACAATATCTGACACCTGCACAGACATTAAAGACATTTTTTGCCTATTATAGTGGATAATACTACACTACATGTTGTTAGAACTTGAAAACAATACAACCTCTAAATTACTACCTTTTTATATGTGATCATGCTGCTCTGGAGTCTACCATTTTGGTTTCTGCTGATCACATTTCTAAGGTGGGAGATAACTGAAAGCAGAGGATGTTTCTATTTGTACCTTGGGAATGTGGCAGCTACAAACACCAGTACTTTGAACAAGACTGATGGCATTTTTATTAGTTTACACTAGCATAACCTCCTGCAAAAATGAATTGCATTTATATATGTTTTTATACATATTTATATAAACTCATATGTAACTTTGTATTTTGTACATTATGATATTGCCTTTGACATAGCCATACTAATGGCGAAACGGCTGTCAGGCTGGGCACTTTAGGCTATTAGGAACTTCCTTTTTTATTTCATTAGCTATGACAACTTGACAATAAGGCATGAAGGGAAAGGACAATTGTGTGTTTTCTTTATATGTTATAGCCTATACGTATATATAAATATAATTAAATATATATATATATATATATAATATATAATAATATAATATAATCACATATTATAATTGTCAAACTACGAGACGTCGTCACGATATGCGTGGTGCGTATGACTTAGACAATGAGCACCAAAGGCGCTCATAGCCTGCGAGCCTCACGTAGCGAGGCGAGCCGTTAACTTGGAGCACTTAGGAGATGAGCTCCCACATTGAAACACGCGGGACTTAGCATATAAACACTTAGGAAACGCGGGATCGCTTTAGGCTGCCAGCAGATGACAAATGCGGGACTTAGAAAAAAAAAATACGAGTTGCGGGACTTAGAAAAAATAAATTACAAGATGCGGGACTTAGAAACAAAGAAGTACGAGATAGGAAAAATACGAAGTGAACAGCCAAACCGCGCAAACAAAAAAACGCAAAAAAAATAAAATACCACAAAAACATCACAAACAGCACGGAGGAACAGCTGGGACTTCTGGGAGTGAGGTGGAACGCGAATTTAAGTCGATTTTCCTGAGTTTCGGCATTCGAAAATCGACTAAGCGAGAAAAAAAATGGCGGCCAAACAAAATGAAAACGAGGCTACACAACCCTGGACCGCGCAATACCCTGCCACTGCGTACCACTTTCACCCAGGACAGGAAATGCATGCGAACCGCGTAGCACATAGACAAATGACCCTATCTTGCCACTAACAACATTACGCATCTACATTAGCGCTTTACAGAAATAAACCAATGGTTTGCCCTTGCGCACGCACCCTACTTCTAATGCACAACATTCATAAAACTATCTCCTCAGGCCAGCAACAGTCCCACTGGACATTATATGCTGCAGGACAATGAAAAAAGATTGTTACCTCTTCAGGCTATTGATTGTTACATATATTAATTAGAAAAAGGTAAACTATATTAATTTATTATTCAATTAATTCATTAATTAGGGCCTCATTCAAATGCGATTTGGCCAATTGAATAGGGCTCTATATAAGCACAGAGCATATTTTTTTACAGAAGTTTTTAGTTAGTGAAGACCTGGCTTTTGGATAGAAGTTCACTAACTAAAAACTTCTGTAAAAAAATATGTTATGTGCTTATATAGAGCCCTATTCAATTAACCAAATGGCAATTGAATGATGCCCTTACTATTTAAAAAAACGTAGAGAGGAGCCTAAGGACACACGAGGAGAGGTTCGCAATGTGCGCCAAAGGCGCTCATTGGGAGCCACGCGATGAGTGCCAAAGGCGCTCAGCGCGAGGCTCGCAATGAGCGCTGAAGGTCCTTAAAGTATAAAAAGTTTAACATTGTGTGCCAAACAGCATTACCATGGCTTCACATTTTATTGACCGTCATTTTTTGACTGGCAAGTCGCTAGTATAATATAATATATAAGTATGTTTGTATGAAATAGGGTTCCTGTTTCGCAAGCATTTGATTTTATGGTATGGATCATTCACTACTTTCTAGAAAAATAGTTTTATTGGGCTATTTCCAAACTTACAAGAGCTTATTAGTTTATCTTTTCTAACAGCAAAGAGGACCTCTGTTTCCTTCTATTTATTACAGGCTCTAGCCAGATTTGGGGTATCTCTTCCAAGAAGAAGGACCCACCGAGGTCATAGGCCTACTCTTCCTTGCTATCTCTGTTTTCTTCCAGTATATTTTCTTGTCAACTTGAACTCTTGAGTGTATATTGGTCACCCATTCTTAATTGAGGTGTTATTTACAGTAATAAAGTAATATTTTAGTACTCAGCTTTGTTGATAGGATTTATTAAGTGATCAGCACCGTAGGGTTGTTACTTTCTAGGGATATTTCTTATTGTGTTGATTATTCTTATTACAAAAAGGCAAATTCTTACAGCAGTGCCTATACCTCAGTACCATTGTTTATTGTCACTCATTTCACAAGAGCCCACTGGACGTTTTCAATGGCAGGGTGTGGTGGGTATTGTGTTTGTGTTATTCAGTCTTGTCTGACTCCCCGTGACCTCATGGTCCGTAACACACCATGCTGATCTACTTGGTGTTCATGGCAGAGTTACTGGAGTGGGTTGCCAGTTCCTTCTCCAGTGGGCCACAGAATACAGCTCCTGATATTTCTAGGTGGTCTCCCATCCAACTACTGACCCTGCCTAACCCTGCTTGGCTTCAGGGTGGTGTGACCTCTTGGTTTGTTAACTGGAATTGAACCTAGGTTGTGTTGGTGAAAGCACCTATCCACTGGACCCAAGGGAACCTATGGTTGTTTAGTTGTGACCTCTTCATATCCCTATGGATCTTAGGATAGTGCATATCTATAAGGTTTTCATGGCAAAGATGCTGGAGTGGGTTGCCAGTTCCTTCTCTAGTAGGCCACAATTTGTCTGACCTCTCTGCTATGACCTGCCCATCTTGGATGACCCTACATGGTAGAGCTTGCAGCTTCATTGAAGTACACAAGCCCCTTCATCACGACAAGGTAGTGATCCAGAAGGGTGTGGTGGGTATACTGAACACTAAGAGGTACTGTCTTTACAAGGGTCAGATACCCAGGATGTCCTTGTCTCAGCCAGACTGACTTCTGAATCAGTAGTTACTCAGAGCCGATGCCAGAGTGTGACCAGGTGGAACTTACCCAATAATGATATATTGTTAATATACACGTGCTTATCTATTTATCTTTATTTAACTTGTCTTACTGCGTGCTTATGAGAATGGTTTCTTTTGTTTCTTCTTGATCTATGGTCAAAATTGCAGAAAATGATGGATTCATGTGATTTTTTTCATGCTTCCTGCAACACAGGGCTCACAATGGAAATGTAATAACAGTGTTTTTGGGTATCTTCTTAGCAAACAGTCCATAAAAGGTAATAAATGATATAAAACAGTGCTGCATGCTCACATTTATATTGGTGTCCAAACTTACAAAGCACCACCCTAATGGTTTTCTCCACTTCTGGATCACTACCTTGTCGTGGTGAAGGGGCTTGTGTACCTCAATGAAGCTGTGAGCTATAACATTAGGGGTCACCCAAGATAGGCAGGTCATAGCTGAGAGGTCAGACAAATTGTGGTCCATTGGAGTAGGACATTTCAACCCACTCCAGTATCTTTGCCGTGAAAACCTAATGGATTAGCACACCCAGGCACAAGATGTGCCTAGCGTGCTGCAGTCCATAGGGTTATGGAGAGTAGGACACGACTGAACAACAACAATAGTTTTCTAAATTGATTTGTATGAATCATGTATATCTTTGTAAGTGATAATAGTGTATGAAAAGGTTGAAAGTTACTTTTGGAATTAATTGCAAGAGCCTCCAGCTGAGGTGGTCCTCTCCACCCACTGTTATGTCATGGCGGAGAGGTTCATAATGTTCTGTTCCCGAAATGCACGTGTGGCAGCAGCTTTAGAGACAGGTGCTCAGGTACATCTGCCCACTCTTGACCACCCACCAAACTTTTTACAGTTAATATTAGTATAGAAGTTCATGAAGGTCAGTATATATCTATGTTTAACAAGCGCTATATAAAAACAAGCTATTTGTGCTTACTCTAAACTTTAAATTGCTTAAAAAGTGATTTGTTTACACCTAGCTCCCCTAAGGATTCCCTGCTGTTCCAGTGGTTAGGATTCGGTGCTTTCACTGCTGCAACCTGGGTTCGATTCCAGTCAGGGAATGAAGAGGTCATAACACCCAGAAAACATGCAGGTCAGTACTTGAATGGGAGACCACGTAGGAATACCAAGAGCTGCATGCTGTGGATCAGCATGGTGTGTTGTGGCCCACTACTGTAGGAAGTGGCAACCCACTCCAGTATCTCTGCCATGAATCAGTTGGATCCTCATGGTGTGTTGGGGTCCATAAGGTCACAGAGAGTTGGACATGATTGAACAACGCAAACACACACAGCTCCTCTAACCTTAAAACCCCTGGCAGCTTCATAAACAAAGCATTTGGAAGCTCCTTTTGAAGTGTTCTCCAACCCAGCACCCTCCAACCATCTTCATGAGGAGCAGGAGGTGGGAGGGGCACTTCAGCTGGAGGTTCTTACAATCAATTTCAAAAGCATTACTTAATTTTTCTTTGGAAGCCTTACATACACATTTCATTATTACATAGTTACATAGTAATTGAGGTTGAAAAAATACTTTTAGTCCATAAAGTTCAACCTTTTTAGATATCTTCTGACCTTTGTAATATGCGGATTAATTGATAATTGATCCAGAGAAAGCAAAAAGAAAAAAAAAACATTGAAACATTGCCAAAACAATAAACTTCCTGACCCCAGATACTGGCGATCGGACTCCTTCCTGGATCAATACTCTCTAATTATCCAGGATAACCTGAATGCCCTTTTTACTCAAAGATAGAGTATATCCAGTCCATTTTATAGCTATCTATCAAATCTGCTGTCACCACCTCCTTTGGTAGAGAATTCCACAGATTAACCATTCTTGCGGTGAAGAACCCTTTTATTTCTTTAAGGTGGAATCTTTTAAGGTGGAATCCTCGTGTCAGTAGGAAACCTCTTGGCATAAAAAGCTCACTTGACCCTTTATACTGACACATATCACATATTATAATTGTCAAACTGTGAATCGTCATCACACTTTGCAACAAATCGCAGTTTGAAAAACGATCAATCGCAAAACCCCGCGCATGCGCACTGCATCGGGGCGCGTGCATATCCACTGCACGTCGTTAGCCATACATGCGCACTGCGTCGGGGTGAGCATGTGCATTGCGTGGCGTCAGAGCATTATGTCACGGTAGCAAGAGAAGGTAGAAAGAGACACACAGGGGAGGAAAGAGACACACAGGGGAGGGAAGAAACACACAGGGCAGGAGGGGAGAGACACAGGGGAGTGAGAGAAGGGGGAATAGACACAAGGGAGTGAGAGGAGGGGGAAGAGACTGGGGAGTGAGAGAAGGAAGAAGAGACACAGGAGGGTGGAAAGACACAGGAAAGGGTAATGGAGGGGAAAGACACAAGGGAGGGGGGAACAGAAACAGGGGAAGGGAGGGGACAGGCGGGAAAGAGACACAGCGGAGGGGAGAAGAGACACAGGGGAGGGAGAGGGGGTAAAAACACAGGGGGGAAGAAGACACACGGGAGGGAGAGGAGGGGGGAAATGAGACACAAGGGAGGAAATAGACGGGGGAGAGACTCGCAATAAACGCCAAAGGCGCTCATCGCGAGGCCAGTAAAATAGAGGGTGGGAGAGGTAGAGGTGGGGAGGCTCACAATGAGCGCTGAAGGCACTCATCGCGAGGCCAGTAAAGTAGAGGGGGTGAGGCTCCCATTGTGTGGCAAACAGCATTGCAGGCTTCACTTTTTATTGATGTCATTTTTGACGGGCAAGTCGCTAGTATATTTATATAAGGTAATCATATCCCCTCTTAGATGCCTTTTTTCTAGAGATTATAAGTTTAATTTGTTTAGTCTTTCTTCATAACTTAGCCCCTCCATTCCTCTTATTAGTTTTGTTGTCCTTCTCTGTACCTTTTCCAGCTCTAAAATGTCCTTTTTATGAAGTGGTGCCCAAAATTGTACTCCATATTCCAAATGAGAGCGAAAGTGGAAAATCTGAATTTGTGAAAGCTCTGTTTATGAGTATAGGAATCAATTTTGTGTTTGTTACATCACTTCCTGAGAGCTGAGTCATGAGGGTGTGTGTTTTGGCTATCAGCAGAATGGGGGTAGGGAAGGAATGAAAACTATATATTTTTCCTGCTTAATTATACTTTTAGTTAGACTCAAAGTTTTCAAACAAATGCTTTTCATTGTGTTTTTTCATTCAGTCATTTCCAACTCTCCATGACCTCATGGACCCTAACACACCATGCTGATCTAAGGCATACAGCTACTGTTATTCCTAGGTGGTCTCCCATAAGTACTGACCAGGCCCAACATTGCTTGGCTTCAGGGTGGTGTGACCTCTTGGTTCCCTGACTGGAATCAAACCCAGGTTGCAGCGGTGAAAGCACTGAATCCTAACCACTGGATCACCAGTGAAGGAATCCTTATAAAGGCATGGCTCTTAAAATTCTATTTTAACCAACTATAACCTGGCTTCAGAAAGAGGAGGCAGCCATACTTGTACAGATGTTACGTGAGATCTCTACAGATATCGACATCTGGTCCAACCTCAGACGTGGCGAGCAATACTCTACTTCCATACATGTTTTTTACGACAGAGTTTGGTCAAGTAATATCCCCAAATATGGGAGTCTGACTGTCTGTGGGCTCGACACTTGTCTGATGTGCCTCTGAACAGCAAATGGTACCAACTAGAAGGTTTTTTTTCCCCGTCGTTCAGTCCTTTCCGACTCCTCATGACCTCATTGGACTGTAACACACCAGGACATCTTTACATCCATGGTCATGTTTATCCACTTTAACCCAACTCTGCTTGGCTTCAGGGTGGTGTGACCTCTTGCTGATGTACTGTATCACAAGAAAAACAAAGGCATCATGTTGCAGGTAAAAGGACATGGAGGGTTCCCTGTTTTTAATATTCAAATAAACCATGTGAGCTTTTCTTGTACATTTAAACATAATTTAATTAATAAGTGTAGAGACCTCCATGGTATCCTCATGTAGATGCCTTTGGCCTCCAAGGCACTTAAATGAGGAATTAAATAAGGCTCTCTGTTTTTAATTAATGAAAGCTTCCAAACAGTCCCTGCTAAGGTCTGCCCCCATAGCTCATGTATACAATGTTTCTATAGTATTAGATGTACTAGCTAGTCACAGCAAGTCTGTTACTAAAATGCTGTTGAGACACAGTCTCTCATTGGCTAGTACAGCTAGTACTTAGATTTAAAATTAAAAATATGGAACCAGCCATGTCCCTCAAATTATACAGTATGTTCATGATCATATATATATATATATATATATATATATATATATATATATACACACATTACGTGGAACTACACAATGTACTGTATTCATTGTCAGTGTGTATATATATTTGGTGGAACTATATAATGTAGCGTATTAATGGTTAGTGTGCATATATACTTGTTGTTGTTGTACAGTCCTTAAGTCGTGTCCGACTCTTAATGACCATATGGACGCAGCACACCAGGTACATCTGTCTGTGTTTCTGGTTGTGCTTATCTATAAGGTTTTCATGGCAAATATATCGGAGTGGGTTGCAAGTTCCTTCTCCAGTGGATCTAGTTTTTTCTGACTTCTCTGATATGACCTGCCCATCCTGGGTGACCCTATAGGGTATAACTCACAGCCTCATTGAAGTACATAAGCCCCTTTCCTTAGCTGCTCCCTCTACCCTTACCTCCTGCCTGCATGAAGCTCCTCCGCCTGCAGCACAGCCCCAGGACGTGCACAATCCACTTTCAAGCAACATCCTCTACTGGGGGAGGCTAGTGCTACCAAGGTGGCCCAGTCCCTCTCAACATCCATCACCCCATAGCACCCACCCCTCTTGGCATCCATCCCTACATAGCACCCTTGTCAACAGTTATGCTCTCTCAACATCCATCCCCCCACAGCACCCACCCCTCTTAGCATCCATCCCTACATAGCATCCTTGTCAGCAGCCATCCCCTCTCAGCTTCCATCCCCACACAGCACTCAGCCCCTCTCAGGGCACACCTCACAGAACCATCCCTATCCTTTGCTCTCCTCTCACAGAACCCATTCCCTCTCTACTTTGCTGTCACTTTGCAGCCCTTGGTCTCTTATCTTCTTCCCTGATACACATACAGGAGTTCTGAACTGCTCCACACTGACACCTCTTGGAACTTCAATAGAAATGCTCTTTTTTTAAACAGGCGAGCAGCAATTTCTGACCAGGGGGATATGCGACCAGAGATGCCCTGAAGGGCACAGAGAGGGCTGTGGTGTGATGGGCTTGGGAGGGGGCCACTGGGAGCCGTTACACTACAGAAACAAAATTTTAATGCAGGGAAAAAATATCACATCACTGCACCACTGGTAGCTCCACCCTGGTCCCTTGGGCAGATTTGCTTCCACCCCTGGTTGATAAGATCTTGAGAGAAACATATCAGTTAACTATAAAACACTTAGTTGGTAATTAGGTCTTAAATAAACAAATTACTCCCTATTGTTCGAGCACTCCTGGGGTCTCTTAGTATTTTATAGGAAACATTGAATAGAATGAGCACACAGAATATTGTAGAGTGAGATCAGACATGGAAACCTTGATTATACTGATAGTACTCAGCACTGTCACTATTAGACGTGTGCCCTTTGTATTTGTAACTCTGAACGTGTAGAAGCAGAACACTACTTAGTAATTAAAGCCCTTTGCGTGTCCGGTGCAACTTCCTTTCAGTGATGAGTTGGAGGGAGAGAGTGGACGGAATAAAGACATGTTTGTGATGCGACCCACAGACACAGGAATCCTCACATAGCAGCCATAACTCCAGACACCCTGCGGGGGCCGTGAGAGTAAGAACAGCCCAGTCATGGACTAGAGGATACCAGGCTGAGCTGGACATGTACACTGGACACGGCTGTGATAGAGGTGATACTGACCAAGAAGGAGCCACGCAAGAGGCACAGAGAGTGACAAGACAAAGAACACAATACAAGCAAACATAGGAACAAAACAGAGGCCCATAGGAATGTAGAGGGGAAATATACTGTGTGTCTAAAGCAGCACTATCTGTGGTACATTGCAACCTATACAGCAAGTCCTACACAGCATAACTAGCTGGATACCTCGTACAGCAAAACCTGAGGGAAGATGGGTTCATGTACGTATCTATTCTGTGTTACTACTTATATACTCCACACCTTGTCCATTCTTACTCCTGGTACAAAATTCCTCATCATGCCATAATCATTATACATTCTTCACCTCAACTGATCTTCTTCCTTATACATTCCACAACTCATCCTGCATTACTTCTAATACATCCTTCACTTCATCCTATCTTACTTCTAATACATCCCACAACTCATCCTGTATTACTTCTAATACATCCCACAACTCATCCTGTATTACTTCTAATACATCTCACAACTCATCCTGTATTACTTCTAATAACATCTCACAACTCATCCTGTATTACTTCTAATAACATCTCACACCTCATCCTGCATTACTTCTAATACATCCCACACCTCATCCTGTATTACTTCTAATACATCCCACAACTCATCCTGTATTACTTCTAATACATATCACAACTCATCCTGTATTACTTCTAATAACATCTCACAACTCATCCTGTATTACTTCTAATACATCTCACACCTCATCCTGTATTACTACTAATACATCCCACACCTCATCCTGTATTACTACTAATAACATCTCACACCTCATCCTGTCTTACTTCTAATAACATCTCACACCTCATCCTGTATTACTTCTAATACATCTCACACCTCATCCTGTCTTACTACTAATACATCTCACACCTCATCCTGTATTACTACTAATAACATCTCACACCTCATCCTGTCTTACTTCTAATAACATCTCACACCTCATCCTGTATTACTTCTAATACATCTCACACCTCATCCTGTCTTACTACTAATACATCCCACACCTCATCCTGTATTACTACTAATAACATCCCACACCTCATCCTGTCTTACTTCTAATAACATCTCACACCTCATCCTGTATTACTTCTAATACATCTCACACCTCATCCTGTCTTACTACTAATACATCTCACACCTCATCCTGTATTACTACTAATACATCCCACAACTCATCCTGTATTACTTCTAATACATCTCACACCTCATCCTGTATTACTACTAATACATCCCACACCTCATCCTGTCTTACTTCTAATAACATCTCACACCTCATCCTGTATTACTTCTAATACATCTCACACCTCATCCTGTCTTACTTCTAATACATCTCACACTTCATCCTGTATTACTTCTAATAACATCTCAAAAACTCATCCTGTATTACTTCTAATAACATCTCACAACTCATCCTGTATTACTTCTAATAACATCTCAAAAACTCATCCTGTATAACTTCTAATACATCTCACACTTCATTTACTTCTAAAACATACCACACCTCATCCTGTATTACTTCTAATAACATCTCACAACTCATCCTGTATTACTTCTAATACATCTCACACCTCATCCTGTATTACTTCTAATAACATCTCACAACTCATCCTGTATTACTTCTAATAACATCTCACACCTCATCCTGTATTACTTCTAATAACATCTCACAACTCATCCTGCATTACTTCTAATAACATCTCACAACTCATCCTGTATTACTACTAATAACATCTCACAACTCATCCTGTATTACTTCTAATAACATCCCACACCTCATCCTGTATTACTTCTAATAACATCTCACAACTCATCCTGCATTACTTCTAATAACATCCCACACCTCATCCTGTATTACTTCTAATAACATCCCACACCTCATCCTGTATTACTTCTAATACATCCCACAACTCATCCCATATTACTTCTAATACATCTCACACCTCATCCTGTATTACTTCTAATAACATCTCACAACTCATCCTGTATTACTTCTAATAACATCTCACACCTCATCCTGTATTACTTCTAATAACATCTCACAACTCATCCTGTATTACTTCTAATAACATCTCACAACTCATCCTGTATTACTACTAATAACATCTCACAACTCATCCTGTATTACTTCTAATAACATCTCACAACTCATCCTGTATTACTTCTAATAACATCTCACACCTCATCCTGTATTACTTCTAATAACATCTCACACCTCATCCTGTATTACTTCTAATACATCTCACACCTCATCCTGTATTACTTCTAATAACATCTCACAACTCATCCTGTATTACTTCTAATACATCTCACACTTCATCCTGTCTTACTTCTAATAACATCTCACAACGCATCCTGTATTACTTCTAATAACATCTCACACTTCATCCTGTATTACTTCTAATAACATCTCACACCTCATCCTGTATTACTTCTAATACATCTCACACCTCATCCTGTATTACTTCTAATACATCCCACAACTCATCCTGTATTACTTCTAATAACATCTCACACCTCATCCTGTATTACTTCTAATAACATCTCACAACTCATCCTGCATTACTTCTAATACATCTCACACTTCATCCTGTATTACTTCTAATAACATCCCACACCTCATCCTGTATTACTTCTAATAACATCTCACAACTCATCCTGCATTACTTCTAATAACATCCCACACCTCATCCTGTATTACTTCTAATAACATCCCACACCTCATCCTGTATTACTTCTAATACATCCCACAACTCATCCCATATTACTTCTAATACATCTCACACCTCATCCTGTATTACTTCTAATAACATCCCACACCTCATCCTGTATTACTTCTAATAACATCTCACAACTCATCCTGTATTACTTCTAATACCATCCCACACCTCATCCTGTATTACTTCTAATAACATCTCACAGCTCATCCTGCATTACTTCTAATAACATCTCACACCTCATCCTGTATTACTTCTAATACATCTCACACCTCATCCTGTATTACTTCTAATACATCTCACAACTCATCCTGCACTACTTCTAATACATCTCACACTTCATCCTGTATTACTTCTAATACATCTCACACCTCATCCTTTATTACTACTAATACATCTCACACCTCATCCTGTATTACTTCTAATAACATCTCAAAAACTCATCCTGTATTACTTCTAATACATCTCACACTTCATCCTGTATTACTTCTAATACATCTCACACCTCATCCTGTATTACTTCTAATAACATCTCAAAAACTCATCCTGTATTACTTCTAATACATCTCACACCTCATCCTGTATTACTTCTAATACATCTCACACCTCATCCTGTATTACTACTAATACATCTCACACCTCATCCTGTATTACTTCTAATAACATCTCAAAAACTCATCCTGTATTACTTCTAATACATCTCACACCTCATCCTGTATTACTTCTAATAACATCTCACACCTCATCCTGTATTACTTCTAATACATCTCACACCTCATCCTGTATAACTTCTAATACATCTCACACTTCATTTACTTCTAAAACATACCACACCTCATCCTGTATTACTTCTAATACATCCCACAACTCATCCTGTATTACTTCTAATAACATCCCACACCTCATCCTGTATTACTTCTAATAACATCTCACAACTCATCCTGCATTACTTCTAATACATCCCACAACTCATCCTGTATTACTTCTAATACATCCCACACCTCATCCTGTATTACTTCTAATAACATCCCACACCTCATCCTGTATTACTTCTAATAACATCTCACAACTCATCCTGCATTACTTCTAATACATCTCACACTTCATCCTGTATTACTTCTAATAACATCTCACACCTCATCCTGTATTACTTCTAATAACATCTCACAACTCATCCTGTATTACTTCTAATACATCTCACACCTCATCTTGTATTACTTCTAATACATCCCACAACTCATCCTGTATTACTTCTAATACATCTCACACTTCATCCTGTATTACTTCTAATAACATCTCACAACTCATCCTGTATTACTTCTAATACATCTCACACCTCATCCTGTATTACTTCTAATAACATCTCACACCTCATCCTGTATAACTTCTAATACATCTCACAACTCATCCTGTATTACTTCTAATAACATCTCACAACTCATCCTGCATTACTTCTAATACATCCCACAACTCATCCTGTATTACTTCTAATACATCCCACAACTCATCCTGTATAACTTCTAATAACATCCCACACCTCATCCTGTATACATTCTAATAACATCTCAAAAACTCATCCTGTATAACTTCTAATAACATCTCACACTTCATTTACTTCTAAAACATATCACACCTCATCCTGTATTACTTCTATTACATCTCACACCTCATCCCATATTACTTCTAATACATCTCACACCTCATCCTGTATTACTTCTAATACATCCCACAACTCATCCTGTATTACTTCTAATAACATCTCAAAAACTCATCCTGTATTACTTCTAATACATCCCACAACTCATCCTGTATTACTTCTAATAACATCTCACAACTCATCCTGCATTACTTCTAATACATCTCACACTCATCCTGTATTACTTCTAATAACATCTCACACCTCATCCTGTATTACTTCTAATAACATCTCACAACTCATCCTGCATTACTTCTAATACATCTCACACCTCATCCTGTATTACTTCTAATACATCTCACACCTCATCCTGTATTACTTCTAATACATCTCACACCTCATCCTGTATTACTTCTAATACATCCCACAACTCATCCTGTATTACTTCTAATAACATCTCAAAAACTCATCCTGTATTACTTCTAATACATCCCACAACTCATCCTGTATTACTTCTAATAACATCTCAAAAACTCATCCTGTATTACTTCTAATACATCTCACACCTCATCCTGTATTACTTCTAATAACATCTCATACGTCATACTGTATTACTTCTAATAACATCCCACACCTCATCCTGTATTACTTCTAATAACATCTCACAACTCATCCTGCATTACTTCTAATACATCTCACACTTCATTCTGTATTACTTCTAATACATCTCACACTTCATCCTGTATTACTTCTAATACATCTCACACCTCATCCTGTATTACTACTAATACATCCCACACCTCATCCTGTATTACTTCTAATAACATCTCACAACTCATCCTCCATTACTTCTAATACATCCCACAACTCATCCTGTATTACTTCTAATAACATCTCACACCTCATCCTGTATTACTTCTAATAACATCTCACAACTCATCCTGCATTACTTCTAATACATCTCACACTTCATCCTGTATTACTTCTAATACATCTCACACTTCATCCTGTATTACTTCTAATACATCTCACACCTCATCCTGTATTACTACTAATACATCCCACACCTCATCCTGTATTACTTCTAATAACATCTCACAACTCATCCTGTATTACTTCTAATACATCCCACAACTCATCCTGTATTACTTCTAATAACATCTCACAACTCATCCTGTATTACTTCTAATACATCCCACAACTCATCCTGCATTACTTCTAATACATCCCACACCTCATCCTGTATTACTTCTAATAACATCCCACACCTCATCCTGTATTACTTCTAATAACATCTCACAACTCATCCTGCATTACTTCTAATACATCTCACACTTCATCCTGTATTACTTCTAATAACATCTCACAACTCATCCTGTATTACTTCTAATACATCTCACACCTCATCCTGTATTACTACTAATACATCCCACACCTCATCCTGTATTACTTCTAATAACATCTCACAACTCATCCTGCATTACTTCTAATACATCCCACAACTCATCCTGTATTACTTCTAATACATCCCACAACTCATCCTGTATAACTTCTAATAACATCCCACACCTCATCCTGTATAAATTCTAATAACATCTCAAAAACTCATCCTGTATAACTTCTAATAACATCTCACACTTCATTTACTTCTAAAACATATCACACCTCATCCTGTATTACTTCTAATACATCTCACACCTCATCCTGTATTACTTCTAATACATCCCACAACTCATCCTGTATTACTTCTAATAACATCTCAAAAACTCATCCTGTATTACTTCTAATACATCCCACAACTCATCCTGTATTACTTCTAATAACATCTCACAACTCATCCTGTATTACTTCTAATAACATCTCACAACTCATCCTGTATTACTTCTAATAACATCTCAAAAACTCATCCTGTATTACTTCTAATACATCCCACAACTCATCCTGTATTACTTCTAATAACATCTCACAACTCATCCTGTATTACTTCTAATAACATCTCACACCTCATCCTGTATTACTTCTAATACATCTCACACTCATCCTGTATTACTTCTAATACATCCCACAACTCATCCTGTATTACTTCTAATAACATCTCAAAAACTCATCCTGTATTACTTCTAATAACATCTCACACCTCATCCTGTATTACTTCTAATAAGATCTCACAACTCATCCTGCATTACTTCTAATACATCTCACACTTCATCCTGTATTACTTCTAATACATCTCACACCTCATCCTGTATTACTTCTAATACATCTCACACCTCATCCTGTATAACTTCTAATACATATCACAACTCATCCTGTATTACTTCTAATAACATCTCACACCTCATCCTGTATTACTTCTAATAACATCTCACACCTCATCCTGTATTACTTCTAATAACATCTCAAAAACTCATCCTGTATTACTTCTAATACATCTCCCACTTCATCCTGTATTACTTCTAATACATCTCACACCTCATCCTGTATTACTACTAATACATCCCACACCTCATCCTGTATTACTTCTAATAACATCTCACAACTCATCCTGCATTACTTCTAATACATCCCACAACTCATCCTGTATAACTTCTAATAACATCCCGCACCTCATCCTGTATAACTTCTAATAACATCTCAAAAACTCATCCTGTATAACTTCTAATAACATCTCACACTTCATTTACTTCTAAAACATATCACACCTCATCCTGTATTACTTCTATTACATCTCACACCTCATCCTGTATTACTTCTAATACATCTCACACCTCATCCCATATTACTTCTAATACATCTCACACCTCATCCTGTATTACTTCTAATAACATCTCAAAAACTCATCCTGTATTACTTCTAATACATCCCACAACTCATCCTGTATTACTTCTAATAACATCTCACAACTCATCCTGTATTACTACTAATAACATCTCACAACTCATCCTGTATTACTTCTAATAACATCTCAAAAACTCATCCTGTATTACTTCTAATACATCCCACAACTCATCCTGTATTACTTCTAATAACATCTCACAACTCATCCTGTATTACTTCTAATAACATCTCACACCTCATCCTGTATTACTTCTAATACATCTCACACTCATCCTGTATTACTTCTAATACATCCCACAACTCATCCTGTATTACTTCTAATAACATCTCAAAAACTCATCCTGTATTACTTCTAATACATCTCACACCTCATCCCATATTACTACTAATACATCCCACACCTCATCCCGTATTACTTCTAATAACATCTCACACCTCATCCTGTATTACTTCTAATAAGATCTCACACCTCATCCTGTATTACGTCTAATAAGATCTCACAACTCATCCTGCATTACTTCTAATACATCTCACACTTCATCCTGTATTACTTCTAATACATCTCACACCTCATCCTGTATTACTTCTAATACATCTCACACCTCATCCTGTATAACTTCTAATACATATCACAACTCATCCTGTATTACTTCTAATAACATCTCACACCTCATCCTGTATTACTTCTAATAACATCTCACACCTCATCCTGTATTACTTCTAATAACATCTCAAAAACTCATCCTGTATTACTTCTAATACATCTCCCACTTCATCCTGTATTACTTCTAATACATCTCACACCTCATCCTGTATTACTACTAATACATCCCACACCTCATCCTGTATTACTTCTAATAACATCTCACAACTCATCCTGCATTACTTCTAATACATCCCACAACTCATCCTGTATAACTTCTAATAACATCCCGCACCTCATCCTGTATAACTTCTAATAACATCTCAAAAACTCATCCTGTATAACTTCTAATAACATCTCACACTTCATTTACTTCTAAAACATATCACACCTCATCCTGTATTACTTCTATTACATCTCACACCTCATCCTGTATTACTTCTAATACATCTCACACCTCATCCCATATTACTTCTAATACATCTCACACCTCATCCTGTATTACTTCTAATACATCCCACAACTCATCCTGTATTACTTCTAATAACATCTCAAAAACTCATCCTGTATTACTTCTAAAACATCCTTCACTTCATCCTATCTTACTTCTAATACATCCCACAACTCATCCTATATTACTTCTAATACATCTCACACCTCATCCTATATTACTTCTAATACATCCGACACCACATCCTGTATTACTTCTAATACATCCGACACCACATCCTGTATTACTTCTAATACATCCGACACCACATCCTGTATTACTTCTAATACATCTCACACCACATCCTATATTACTTCTAATACATCTCACACTTCATCCTGTATTACTTCTAATACCTCCCACACCTCATCCCGTCTTACCTTTAATACATCCCACACCTCAACCTGTCTAAATGTTTATATAACTCAAACCTCATCTAGTCTTACTCCTTATACACTCTACACCTCACACACCTTCTCCTGTCTTACTTCTTCTCATCCTCTCTTATTCCTAATGCCTGTCACACCACATTCAGCCTTACACGGTATGCCAGGGATGGGCAACCCATATGGTACCTGAGTACTCTAAAGAGCCATATAATATGTTTAACCTTTTCTATGGTACATAACCAAGATGTAAAAAAATCACATTAAAAGGGAGGGAGGTGAATTAAATGTGTATAGTAATAGATAGTGAGGGGAAGGGCTTTGTGAACACAAGGCATGCTTTACAATTTTAGAGATTAGGTTTGGAACCAAATAGTAAACCTCCATACTCCTCATAAGGCTATTGTCTACCACTGCTATAGACTCCACACTGTGTCCTGTTTACATCCTAATATACCTCACACCTTATCCAATGTCTGTTATATATCTCACCTTTTCCCGTTTTCTACATATTACCTGGACTATGTCTTGTTTACAATATATAATTTTCCTTTATATCTAAAAACCAACCCTTTATTGTAGGAAATGGAGAGGGGACCCATCCGTTATCCCTTAGGAAGCAGAACAGGATCTGGAATTCCCCGATCTTCACTTCCAACCCGCCCAAGTCGCTTGCCTAGTCCGTCTACTACTGGTCATGGCCTGTCCCTCAAACCTATGGTAACATCCAAAGTCCATGTGGATTCCTGCAACCATGTGTCTGAACCAGTTTCAGTACCAGGCCCTGGCTACAAGGGTAGTTTACAAAGTACTTATTGTGCTCAGAACACAGACGGCCATATGGAGATTCAGGAGAAGTACTCCCATGGTACAAGTGCTAAAAGCCCAGTGTTGGGGAGAAGACAAAACAGCTCTACATCAATGAAGGTCCAAAACACTGCTGTCCCAATCCCACAGTCACTAGCCCCATCCCGACCATCCCCAAAGAATCGAGCAGGACATGAGCCAAAGGTATAAATATGGCACACAATGTAGTGGGCAGTGGTAGATTGATTTAATAGTTTGAACGTAGTGTTTGATTTAGAATGAATGCACCCGTCTGATAAGGAAACACTTGGATATTGATGTTAAAGGACCACAGTAATTTTGGAAAAACTTCACATGCTTATGAAGTTTGTAAAAAGCTAACAACTTTAGCAGCTATATGAGCCAGGAGCATAAAAGCATTTTTGGAGAACATTTTGTACTTGTATGACTCTGATTGTGTCATGGGGGGTCCATCTGGGACTGTTAGTCTGCCTGTATCTTAAAGTGGAGGGTTGTTGTACTAAGAATTACTTTTCTATTGGATTTTATTGTTGAATTGCTTTGTAAAGTGGTAGTCTAGCAACAGAGATCTTATCTGAATCCACAGTCACCCCCCAATTCCCTGGTTTCTAACATGGTATCTACAGCTATTAAAGCAAATTTGAAAAATTACTTAAAAATTACATTTATTTTCAACTTTGTAAAAAAATGTTGCAGAATATCTAGACAAATGTTTTTAAAAAAAAACTATGATATATATGACACTAAAATAGACCCTCAAAGGACAACTCCAGTACGTTTTCAGTTATTTGTTTAATAACTGATTAGTAATAAAGTAATTCCCCTTCTTGATTGCTACCTTGTCGCAGTGAAGAGGCTTGTGTCCCTTAGTGAAGCTGTGAGCTATACCATGTAGGGTCACCCAAGATGGACAGGTCATAACAGAAAGGTCAGACAAATAGCCGTCCATTGGAGAAGGAACTGGCAGCCCACTCCTTATGGAGTTCTGTGATCCATAGGGTCACAGAGAGGCAGACCCAACTGAATGAGTGAACATACACACAATAAAATCATTATATAAACAATAAAAAATCAACAAAGCTTTTAAAAGATCCAGATTTTCCCTGTTGGGTGATCGGCAGGAGTGTTGGTAGCAGCTCAGCAAGGCGCCACTAGATGGTGCTGTCGACTTTTTACACAATTTCTAACCTTAAACTGTTACCTCTACCCTTACCCCTACCCCAACCCCTACACTTACCCTAACACTTACCATATACCTTACCCTAATAATTACCCTAATACTTACCATAATCCTTACCCCAACACTTACCCTAACACTTACCATAAACCTTACCCTAATACTTACCCTAACACTTACCATAAACCTTACCCTAATACTTACCCTAATACTTACCCTAACACTTACCATAAACCTTACCCTAATACTTACCCTAATACTTACCCTAACACTTACCATAAACCTTACCCTAATACTTACCCTAATACTTACCCTAATACTTACCATAAACCATACCCTAACCCTAAGCCTTACCCTAAGACTTACCCTAAGCCTTACCCTAACCAGTAAAATCTTGGCAGCGCCATCTAGTATCTGCTAGCAGCCGCCCAACAGGAAAGGTCTAAATATCCATTTGTTTTTTTAGACTTCAGTAGATGTTTATTTCCTCCAGGGGAGAGTCTAGGCCACTTGTCACCTGGGTGCAGAAATATTTTGCTGCCCCACTACCCCAATGAGCTGATTGGCTGATAGGACTGTACAAAGGGCAGATACAATGAAGGTGGTCTGAAGTTAAGTACATTACTTTTGATTTGCTCCTTGTGGCAATTTTATAGTCTCAGATAGCTCAAATAAGATACAGTATATACCAGGCAGCAGCCACCCCACTGGTGGTCCAGTGGTTAAGATTTAGTGCCTTCACTGCTACGACCTGGGTTTGATTCCAGCCAGGGAACCAAGAGGTCACACCACCCTGAAGCTGAACAGGGTTGGGCCTGGTCAGTACTTGGATGGGAGACCACCTAGGAATACCAGGAGATGTATTCTGTGGCCCACTGGAGAAGGAACTCCAGTATCTCTGCCATGAAAACCAAGTGGATTAGCATGATCATGGACATTAAACTGTGCCAAGTGTGTTACGTTCCATGAGGTCATGGAGAGTTGGAATTGACTGAACTGTGCAATAAAAAAAAAGAAAGAAAAAGCCACCCAAAGCCTCTGCATCTATCTCACTATTTATATATATTGCTCTCCACTCCTTGTCTGAGATTTGAGGAGGTAGCAGGGAGTTACCTATGATCCTCTCCTAATAGGCTCCCTATCCTGGAAGCCTGGTGTGAAGTGAGGTAGCATTATAAGTATTTTCCTCAAAGACACATTTTATTGCTGGAAAATGACTAAATAAAGAAATGAAGCCGTCTTGTATGAGTGCCACACTGGCCACTTAATGATACCTTCTCATGCAGTGCAATCTTGTGTGTATGTCCTTTATACAGCATAATTATAATCCACTGCTTCCTCCAGATTAATAAGAGCTGGCTCAAGTAAACTGAAGACAGAACAAAGGATTTCCTTGGGGAATTCAATGTTACAGAGAGACAATTTATAAGAAACACTAATACTTTCTGCAGTAATTATCTCATAACTCAGTGGTGGCTCTAGGTGTAATTGGGTTCCCTGTTGGTCCAGTGGTTAGGATTCAGTGATTTTACCACTGCGACCTGGGTTCAATTCCAATCAAGAAGACAAGAAGTCCCCCCACCCTGAAGCCATGCAGGTCTTGGTCTGGTCAGTACTTGGATGGGAGACCACCTAGGAATACCAGGCGCTGTATGCGGTGGCCCACTGGAGAACTAGCAACTCACTCCAGTAAATCCAGTATCCCATGCCACAAATAATAACTGGCATGGTGTGTTACAGTTCATGAGGTCACGGAGAGTCAGACACAAACAAATACTAGGTGTAATTATATTAGAACAAAATACGGGTGCTCCTAGGTATTAAAATAACAATTCACTAAAAACCAAGGACATTATTTAACACTTAACTTTTATTTATTATCATTAAACATTCTTAATATCCTTAAAACCAGAGCTGCGACTTTCTTTTAAGGTGCAGATTGTTCTGATCACAAATATAGTTGTGTTTATTACGAATGTTAGTCACGCAATGTTAAAAGTTACGGGCTTGCGCATGCGCAATGAGCGCCATAGGCACGACTTAGGCTGCAATGAGCGCCTTTGGCGCTCATTGCAGGGCTCGCGATGAGCGACGCAGGACTCTGTGCATGTATATTGCTATCTTGCTGTGTCAGCAAATCACAGACATTTCCCCATAACAGACCTTTTTACAACACAAATACTGATACACACACCAACAGCCTTATTAAATTGCGATTCGGCCAATTGAATAGGGCTCTATATAAGCACAGAGCATATTTTTTTTACAGAACTTCTATCCAAAAGCAAGGTCTTCACTAACTAAAAACTTCTGTAAATAAAATATGCTGTGTGCTTAAATAGAGCCCTTTTAAATTTACCAAATTGCAATTTAATAAGGCTGCAAGTTATTACTTGTTTGTTAAATGCTTTTAATGGTGGTCCATAATAACCTAGTGGCCAGTCTCTGAATTGCAGCATTTCATTTTTTTAAGCCAGGAACCATTTTTTGTCCTTTTTTAAATTAGAAAAGTGTCGCCCCTCACAGGGAAGCACCCCTAGTTTGGCTAATGGGTAATCCGGGCCATGGTTATCCAATATATTAATGCCAATCAATCTAGTGTCTTTAAATAACACTCTAGTAACTAGTGCTAATAACTTTGACAGTCAGTAATGGCTAAAACCACATACAATTATGAAAACTTGCAGAATTGCTAAAAAATATTGCAAATAGTGTTAGATACAAATGAGAGAAAACAACCCAATAGTACAGTAAGTTCTTAAATTTATATCCCAATGTAATATATGATATTGGCGCATAATTTTAAGAATACACTGCACCATTAGTTTGTTTTCCTCTCTGCTTTGAGCATTTGCAAGTTGCAAATTGGGGATTATAAAGCACCTTACACAACATATATATATATATATATTTACAAGTGTGAATCTGGAGTTGTGGGAAGGTCCCTCCTCCTCGACAAGGGAGGGTCCCACCTCCTCAGTGAGGCGCAGAGGAAGTGTGTTGGAGGCTACCGCATCTTAGCCTGCTTAGGGGGCCAGATGTTGCGATTTAGCCAAGGCATGTTCTGAAAGTGGGTGGGAAAATGTTATATATATATATATATATATATATATATATATATATATATATATAAAAATATCACATATTATAATTGTCAAACTGAGATTTGTCGTCACACTTGCGAGCCTTGAAGCGAGGCGATCAGTTGAGACATTGAAGCATGTGGGACTTAGGCTGAAATGAGCGCCGAAGGCGCTCCTGCAAGCAGTTGAGGCATTGAAGAACGCAGGATTAGGCTGAAGTGAGCGCCGAAGGCGCTCCTGCTAGCCTCGCAAAATGCGGGACTTAGATAAAAAAATCAGACCTCGGAATCTCTGGGGCAAAAAATCTGACGAAAAAAATGCGAATTTAATAGGCAAACCGCGGAAATCGAAAAACAAGAAAATTAATTAAAAATAAATTAAAACACACTCACTAAGCACAGGGAGAGAGCCAGGAAGCCTGGGAGTGAGGTTGCAAGCGATTTTGAGCCTTATTTGCCGTGTTTCGTCACTCAAAAAATCGGCTAAGTAAGAAAAAAAACGGAGGACGAAAAACGGAAAAAAAACAGAAACTGGAGGAAAACGAGGCTGAGCAAAGCCAGGCACGCGGACTTAGAAAATACACAACGGCAAAGACAGTAACACTTACACAGACAACTCTTCAGATCACCCCACAGATTTTCAATCAGATTCAGGTCTGGGCTCTGGCTGGGCCATTCCAAAACTTTAATCTTCTTCTGGTGAAGCCATTCCTTTGTTGATTTGTATGTATGCTTTGGGTCGTTGTCATGCTGAAAGATGAAATTCCTCTTCATGTTCAGCTTTCTAGCAGAAGCCTGAAGGTTTTGTGCCAATATTGACTGGTATTTGGAACTGTTCATAATTCCCTCTATCTTAACTAAGGCCCCAGTTCCAGCCGAAGAAAAACATCCCCAAAGCATGATGCTGCCACCACCATGCTTCACTGTGGGTATGGTGTTCTTTTGGTGATGTGCAGTGTTGTTTTTGTGCCAAACATATCTTTTGGAATTATGGCCAAAAAGTTCAACCTTGGTTTCATCAAACCATAACACCTTTTCCCACATGCTTTTGGGAGACTTCAGATGTGTTTTTGCAAAATGTAGTCTGGCTTGGATGTTTTTCTTCGTAAGAAAAGGCTTTCGTCTTGCCACTCTACCCCATAGCCCAGACGTATGAAGAATACGGGAGATTGTTGTCATATGTAGCACACAGCGAGTATTTGCCAGATATTCCTGCAGCTCCTTTAATGTTGCTGTAGGACTCTTGGTAGCCTCCCAGACTAGTTTTCTTCTTGTCTTTTTATCAATTTTGGAGGGAGCTCCATTTCTTGGTAATGTCACTGTTGTGCCATATTTTCTCCACTTGATGATGACTGTGTTCACTGTGTTCCATGGTATATCTAATGCCTTGGAAATTCTTCTGTACCCTTCTCCTGACTGATACCTTTTAACAATGAGATCCATCTGAAGCTTTGGAAGCTCTCTGTGGACCATGGCTTTTGCTGTGGGATGCGACTAAGAAAATTTCAGGAAAGACCAACTAGAGAACTTTATGTGGGGTTAATCAGAGGCACTTTAAATGATGGCAGGTGTGTGCTGACTCCTATTTAACATGATTTGGAATGTGATTACTTAATTCTGAACACAGCTACATCCCCAGTTATAAGAGGGTGTGCAGACTTATGCAATCACATTATTTTTATTTTTTATTTTTCTTCCCTCCACCTAAAAGATTTCAGTTTGTTTTTCAATCGAGATGTACAGTTTATAGGTCACATTAAAGGTGGAAAAAGTTCTGAAATGATTTATCTTTGTCTAATTTTTTTACAGCACAGAAACCTGACATTTTAACAGGGGTGTGTAGACTTTTATATCCACTGTATATGTTGGTATATGGGGCAAAATAAATGACAATGGAATGGTGTTACCTTGATATAAGTAAAGTCACTACGTAGTAGATATGGGCCGAATTCTGACACAGAGGTGTGTATGTAGGCTTGGTGAAGCACCTATTGAAAAATACAAACCTTGTTTAGTAGATGTACGGCAAAATCTGTGAAGGGAAGCTTGTGATAGCCAAGGCGTGAGGAGACTCTGAGATGCCTCCTCCAATCCCAGAGGCAAAAAATGAAATGAGGCTTGCCAGGAGAAGGCTGCTGGAAGTGCTTGTTTAAAGTGAGTTAAGCCCTGCCCACAGGAAGAGGCGGGGCGATGAGGGACCTGATCACAAATATATATGTATATATTTTTTTTAGCTTCCCAGAATTAGTTGAACAATATTTTATGGACATTGGTGAGATTAATGGCATGTTTTATTGTGACTATTTCAACATATTGTGTTACTGGATTAATAATGATATCTCATGTGTATGTGCCACTATTTATAAGCGAAGTTGTTAGCCCTTTAAAATCTTGTTTTAACACACTAAATTGATTGGCCTTAATATAATTGAGTACTACATTTTGAGCACTGGAATATTAGACTTTAGGGACTGGAGAGTCAAACTAGGAAGACAACTCTTTCCTTTCAATTCAATTCATTGTTCTTCTCTTAAAGGCCTTGATGGAAACCCTGCACCCAAAGGACAGGATCCCTTCACCCACCCAGAGGACAGTACCTAAAAGTTCTGCTCACTCCCTGACCGTTCCCATGAAACGTGGATCCACATGGTCAACACTTCATATGGTCAACCAAGCCCTGGGGAAATTAGTTGCTGAGGGAAAGACAGAGGTGCCAAAGGGAAAGAGTCCAAGTCATCGATGGAGTGGAAGAGGCACAGTATCAACTGCTGGGAAAGGTGGTAAAACGGCTTGTTCTCCTTTACTTGTTCGGACATTATCAGAAGGAGTCTCCTTTTCTTCACTTGATCTACTACCATTATCCCTTGATGAGGCTAAGACATGGGGTGAACTGAGTAATCTGAGTAAGTCAATGCTCAACATCATTGTGCCCCAATTTAATGCTCCCCACACTCAGCATAATAACACTTCTTACAATCTCATTATCATTGCACCCACATCTCCATCCATGCTCAATGTCACTACACCTTCTACTAAACTCTTTGAGTATCACTGCACCCCATACCCACCTCCCTTTCCCTTAATATTACTGCTCCCCTCATTTCCTATTTCAATATTATTACACATCAAACACATCTCACCCCCAATAATCTCCTCCACCCTTAATATCACAGTATCCCCAACCCATTCCCTCTATAGTCAGCATATTCACACCAACACCCATATCTTCTCCTCCCTCTTTACTACTACTCTCTCTGCCCATCTCTCTCATATAAACATACTCATCAATATAACTGTACCCCTACCCTTTGTCACTGAATTCTCCAAGGTACTACCCGTTTTTCTCACTGCACCTCTACCTATTCCCACCCCCTCTCAATATGACTATATCCTACACACATCTCACCAATCAGATTCACAGACTGCCATCCCCTAGGAGTACCACCACCACACAAACCTACATCTGTTGTCCTCATATCATGGCTACCCCACACATTATATTACCCACTTCTCATCTTAGCACATACTACATTTACCCTCTCCCCCATCCTTTCCTGATATACATGATCCATTTTTGCTTATTCTCTAAAGGAGGGTACATTGTCTAAAATGCAAAACTTATAAGTAAAGACTTCATGGCCTTTATATATTTGAGAACATAATTGAGAGGTAAGATGGCAGAAACCTTCAAAAACTTCTCTCTATCCCCGCACTTTCACAACCCCTGCCCCCTATCTCTTAGTATACTCTGTTCACCTCTTTCACTGTATTACCTCCTTTCTTATCCCCCTGTGCCCCTTTTTTCATTATATATCCTTTCCCTATTATCTCCTGTGCCCAAATTGTTCCTTATCTATGTCCCTTCTCCTCTGTGTTTCTCACTCCTTCTCCACATTTTCGTGCCCCCTCCTTTCTCATTCCATGCACCATCTGCACATCCCTACTGGTCCCCTTTGCCCCCAAACTCCTACTTTGTCTCTTATTTCCCCATAATTTCTTATCCTTTGTGGCGCTCCCCTTTATCCCCCTCCTCTTCCATTCTCCCCCTTCTCTTGTCTCTGAGCATCTGTGGGGATCTGCTGGATGCTGAGGATTCAGGTCACGTGAGCAGAGCAGCAGCATCCCTGAGCTTGAGGAGAGGAGGGGGAGGTAGGAAGGGCACAGGCATCAAAGCAGGGACACAAACAGCAGCCAGACCCTCAGCTCAGAACTGATGTTTAAAGGTAAGGCCCTGTGTGTCTGTGCAGCCATCTCAGGGGTGTGACATGCCACCTACTCACACTGAGCCCAGGGCCTGAGAGACTAGAGGAAGGATGTGTGAGACAGTAAGAGAGACAGAGCCAGGGACAAAGGAGCAGGTGATGGAGACAGGCAACGGACAAAGGGAGAGACAGTTAGGCATCACGAGGAAGGCAGAAATGGGAGATAGGAGGACAAATACTGGGAGAAGGAGATGGGAAAGGGGAGGAGGAAATAGGAATGTGGGGATGGAGAGTGGATAAAATGAAGAAATGATGAGGGGAGTGTGTAAGGAAGTAGACAGGTGCATATATAAGGGAGACATAGGTGTATATTGAGGGAGAGGAGGTATGTATGGATGGAAGGACTATGGACCGATGGTAGGGGTTTGTACTGATGGAGGGATATAACTGGAGGCAGAGAGACCTATAGAGGAGGGAGAGGGACGTATTGTTGTATAGAAGAAGGGGATTGTTATATATTGAGGTGAGTAGGGTGAGTAAAGAGAGGGGGGAGATATTTGTGTAAGTATATATATGAATATATAGGTTTTCTATGCAGGTATATATATATATAAAATAATTATATATATATATATATATATATATATATATATATACATATATATATATATATATATATATATATATATATATATATGTTTGTATGTATTTTGTAAATATGCATTTTTATGAATAGGATGTACATGTTTCTGAATGTGTCTCTGTGTATGTATGTAATTGTATGCATATGTATGTATGCAGACCTGGTGTTCCTATAGATATACACAGACTACATGATATGATGTGACAGATACATCTAGAAGTGACAGCGAGACCAGGAACCACAAGGATTGTGACAGACTGAGATAGACCAGGAGATATGATGTGACAGAGAGAGAGAGATCACATACTACTGCCAAAGTATGGTATGGTGTATAACATGTGACTGACAAACACACCACATATGAGGTATAGGAGTACCTCTACAGGTCCCTCTGACTGGCTGGGAGAGTGAAACAAATCTAATGCTAAACCAGAAGAAAGTGAGATCTATTACCAGAGACCGAGAGACAAACATCTATTGCTAAAAACAGAAGGAAATAATACTACAGAAAGAGAGATATAATGTTACTGATGGAAACATAGAAAGAGAAATAATACTAGGGAAAGAGAGATATAATGCTACTGATGGAAACAGAGAGAGAGAAATAATACTATGGAAAGAGAGATATAATGTTACTGATGGAAACAGAGAGAGAAATAATACTATGGAAAGAGAGATATAATGCTACTGACGGAAACAGAGATAGAAATAATACTATGGAAAGAGAGATATAATACTACTGATGGAAACAGAGAGAGAGAAATAATACTATGGAAAGAGAGATATAATGTTACTGATGGAAACAGAGAGAGAAATAATACTATGGAAAGAGAGATATAATGCTACTGACGGAAACAGAGATAGAAATAATACTATGGAAAGAGAGATATAATACTACTGATGGAAACAGAGAGAGAGAAATAATACTATGGAAAGAGAGATATAATACTACTGATGGAAACAGAGAGAGAAATAATACTATGGAAAGAGAGATATAATACTACTGATGGAAACAGAGAGAGAAATAATACTAGGGAAAGAGAGATATAATACTACTGATGGAAACAGAGAGAGAAGTAATACCATGGAAAGAGAGATATAATACTACTGATGGAAACAGAGAGAGAAATCATACTATGGAAAGAGAGATATAATGCTACTGATGGAAACAGAGAGAGAAATAATACTAGGGAAAGAGAGATATAATACTACTGATGGAAACAGAGGGAGAAATAATACCATGGAAAGAGAGATATAATACTACTGATGGAAACAGAGGGAGAAATAATACCATGGAAAGAGAGATATAATACTACTGATGGAAACAGAGATAGAAATAATACTATGGAAAGAGAGATGCAATAATACTGATGGAAACAGAGAGAGAAATAATACATGGAAAGAGAGATATAATACTACTGACGGAAACAGAGATAGAAATAATACTATGGAAAGAGAGATATAATACTACTGATGGAAACAGAGAGAGAAATAATACTAGGGAAAGAGAGATATAATACTACTGATGGAAACAGAGAGAGAGAAATAATACTATGGAAAGAGAGATATAATACTACTGACGGAAACAGAGAGAGAAATAATACTATGGAAAGAGAGATATAATACTACTGATGGAAACAGAGAGAGAAATAATACTAGGGAAAGAGAGATATAATACTACCGACGGAAACAGAGAGAGAAATAATACTACGGAAAGAGAGATATAATACTACTGATGGAAACAGAGAGAGAAATAATACATGGGAAAGAGAGATATAATACTACTGATGAAAACAGAGAGAAAGAATACTATGGAAAGAGAGATATAATGCTACTGATGGAAACAGAGAGAGAAATAATACTACGGAAAGAGAGATATAATACTACTGATGGAAACAGAGAGAGAAATAATACATGGAAAGAGAGATATAATACTACTGACGGAAACAGAGAGAGAAATAATACTACGGAAAGAGAGATATAATACTACTGATGGAAACAGAGAGAGAAATAATACTATGGAAAGAGAGATATAATACTACTGACGGAAACAGAGAGAGAAATAATACTATGGAAAGAGAGATATAATACTACTGATGGAAACAGAGAGGGAAATAATACTATGGAAAGAGAGATATAATACTACTGATGGAAACAGAGAGAGAAATAATACTACGGAAAGAGAGATATAATACTACTGATGGAAACAGAGATAGAAATAATACTATGGAAAGAGAGATATAATACTACTGATGGAAACAGAGAGAGAGAAATAATACTATGGAAAGAGAGATATAATACTACTGATAGAAGCAGAGGGAGAAATAATACTAGGGAAAGAGAGATATAATACTACTGACGGAAACAGAGAGAGAGAAATAATACTATGGAAAGAGAGATATAATACTACTGATAGAAGCAGAGGGAGAAATAATACTATGGAAAGAGAGATATAATACTACTGACGGAAACATTGAGAGAAATAATACTATGGAAAGAGAGATATAATACTACTGATGAAAACAGAGAGGGAAATAATACTATGGAAAGAGAGATATAATGCTACTGATGGAAACAGAGAGAGAAATAATACTAGGGAAAGAGAGATATAATACTACTGATGAAAACAGAGAGAAATAATACTATGGAAAGAGAGATATAATACTACTGATGAAAACAGAGAGAAATAATACTATGGAAAGAGAGATATAATACTACTGATGAAAACAGAGAGAAATAATACTAGGGAAAGAGAGATATAATACTACTGATGAAAACAGAGAGAAATAATACTATGGAAAGAGAGATATAATACTACTGATGAAAACAGAGAGAAATAATACTATGGAAAGAGAGATATAATACTACTGATGGAAACAGAGAGAGAAATAATACTAGGGAAAGAGAGATATAATACTACTGATGGAAACAGAGAGAAATAATACTAGGGAAAGAGAGATATAATACTACTGACCGAAACAGAGAGAGAAATAATACATGGGAAAGAGAGATATAATACTACTGATGGAAACAGAGAGAGAAATAATACATGGGAAAGAGAGATATAATACTACTGATGGAAACAGAGAGAGAAATAATACTATGGAAAGAGAGATATAATACTACTGACGGAAACAGAGAGAGAAATAATACTATGGAAAGAGAGCTATAATACTACTGATGGAAAAAGAGAGAGAAATAATACTATGGAAAGAGAGATATAATACTACTGATGGAAACAGAGAGAGAAATAATACTATGGAAAGAGAGATATAATACTACTGATAGAAGCAGAGAGAGAAATAATACTATGGAAAGAGAGATATAATACTACTGACGGAAACAGAGAGAGAAATAATACCATGGAAAGAGAGATATAATACTACTGATGGAAACAGAGGGAGAAATAATACTATGGAAAGAGAGATATAATACTACTGATGGAAACAGAGATAGAAATAATACTAGGGAAAGAGAGATGCAATAATACTGATAGAAAAAGAGAGAGAAATAATACTATGGAAAGAGAGATATAATACTACTGACGGAAACATTGAGAGAAATACTACTGCAGAAATAGAGATATAATACTACTGATGGAAACAGAAAGAGAGATATAATACTACTGACGGAAACAGAGAGGGAAATAATACTATGGAAAGAGAGATATAATACTACTGATGGAAACAGAGAGGGAAATAATACTAGGGAAAGAGAGATATAATACTACTGACGGAAACAGAGAGGGAAATAATACTAGGGAAAGAGAGATATAATACTACTGATGGAAACAGAGAGAGAAATAATACTATGGAAAGAGAGATATAATACTACTGATGGAAGCAGAGAGAGATATAATACTATGGAAAGAGAGATATAATACTACTGATGGAAACAGAGAGAGAAATAATACTTTGGAAAGAGAGATATAATACTACTGACGGAAACATTGAGAGAAATAATACTGCAGAAAGAGAGATATAATACTACTGATGGAAACAGAGATAGAAATAATACATGGGAAATAGAGATATAATACTACTGATGGAAAAAGAGAGAGAAATAATACCATGGAAAGAGAGATATAATACTACTGATGGAAACAGAGAGGGAAATAATACTAGGGAAAGAGAGATATAATACTACTGATGGAAGCAGAGAGGGAAATAATACTATGGAAAGAGAGATATAATACTACTGATGGAAACAGAGAGGGAAATAATACTAGGGAAAGAGAGATATAATACTACTGATGGAAACAGAGAGGGAAATAATACTAGGGAAAGAGAGATATAATACTACTGATGGAAGCAGAGGGAGAAATAATACTAGGGAAAGAGAGATATAATACTACTGATGGAAACAGAGAGGGAAATAATACTAGGGAAAGAGAGATATAATACTACTGATGGAAGCAGAGAGGGAAATAATACTATGGAAAGAGAGATATAATACTACTGATGGAAACAGAGAGAGATAAATAATACTATGGAAAGAGAGATATAATACTACTGATGGAAACAGAGAGAGAAATAATACTAGGGAAAGAGAGATATAATACTACTGATGAAAACAGAGAGAAATAATACTATGGAAAGAGAGATATAATACTACTGATGAAAACAGAGAGAAATAATACTATGGAAAGAGAGATATAATACTACTGATGAAAACAGAGAGAAATAATACTAGGGAAAGAGAGATATAATGCTACTGATGGAAGCAGAGAGGGAAATAATACTAGGGAAAGATAGATATAATACTACTGATGGAAACAGAGAGGGAAATAATACTAGGGAAAGAGAGATATAATACTACTAATTGAAACAGAGAGGGAAATAATACTAGGGAAACAGAGATATAATACTACTAATTGAAACAGAGAGGGAAATAATACTAGGGAAACAGAGATATAATACTACTAATTGAAACAGAGAGGGGAATAATACTAGGGAAAGAAAAACATAATACTACTGATAGAAACTGAGAGAGATATAATACTACTGATGGAAAAAGAGAGAGAAATAATACCATGGAAAGAGAGATATAATACTACTGACTGAAACAGAGAGAGAAATAATACTGCAAAAAGAGAGATATAATACTACTGATGGAAACAGAGAGAGAGAAATAATACTATGGAAAGAGAGATATAATACTACTGACGGAAACAGAGAGGGAAATAATACTGCAAAAAGAGAGATATAATGCTACTGATGGAAACAGAGAGAGAGAAATAATACTATGGAAAGAGAGATATAATGTTACTGATGGAAACAGAGAGAGAAATAATACTATGGAAAGAGAGATATAATACTACTGATGGAAAAAGAGAGAGACATAATACTATGGAAAGAGAGATATAATACTACTGATGGAAACAGAGAGAAATAATACTAGGGAAAGAGAGATATAATACTACTGATGGAAAAAGAGAGAGACATAATACTATGGAAAGAGAGATATAATACTACTGATGGAAACAGAAGGAAATAATACTATGGAAAGAGAGATATAATGTTACTGATGAAAACAGAGAGAGATAAATAATACTATGGAAAGAGAGATATAATGTTACTGATAGAAACAGAGAGAGAGAAATCATACTATGGAAAGAGAGATATAATACTACTGATGGAAAAAGAGAGAGAAATCATACTATGGAAAGAGAGATATAATACTACTGATGGAAAAAGAGAGAGAAATCATACTATGGAAAGAGAGATATAATACTACTGATGGAAAAAGAGAGAGAAATCATACTATGGAAAGAGAGATATAATACTACTGATGGAAAAAGAGAGAAGTAATACTATGGAAAGAGAGATATAATACTACTGATGGAAAAAGAGAGAGAAATAATACTATGGAAAGAGAGATATAATACTACTGATGGAAAAAGAGAGAGACATAATACTAGGGAAAGAGAGATATAATACTACTGATGGAAAAAGAGAGAGAAATAATACTGCAGAAAGAGAGATATAATACTACTGATGGAAACAGAGAGAGAAGTAATACCATGGAAAGAGAGATATAATACTACTGATGGAAAAAGAGAGAAGTAATACTATGGAAAGAGAGATATAATACTACTGATGGAAAAAGAGAGAGAAATAATACTATGGAAAGAGAGATATAATACTACTGATGGAAACAGAGAGAGAAATAATACTATGGAAAGAGAGATATAATGTTACTGATGGAAAAAGAGAGAGACATAATACTAGGGAAAGAGAGATATAATACTACTGATGGAAACAGAGAGAGAAATAATACTATGGAAAGAGAGATATAATGTTACTGATGGAAAAAGAGAGAGACATAATACTAGGCAAAGAGAGATATAATACTACTGATGGAAAAAGAGAGAGAAATAATACTGCAGAAAGAGAGATATAATACTACTGATGGAAACAGAGAGAGAAGTAATACCATGGAAAGAGAGATATAATACTACTGATGGAAACAGAGAGAGAAATAATACTATGGAAAGAGAGATATAATACTACTGACGGAAACAGAGAGAGAAATAATACTACGGAAAGAGAGATATAATACTACTGATGGAAACAGAGAGAGAAATAATACTATGGAAAGAGAGATATAATACTACTGACGGAAACAGAGAGAGAAATAATACTATGGAAAGAGAGATATAATACTACTGATGGAAACAGAGAGAGAAATAATACATGGGAAAGAGAGATATAATGCTACTGATGGAAACAGAGAGAGAAATAATACTACGGAAAGAGAGATATAATACTACTGATGGAAACAGAGAGAAGTAATACCATGGAAAGAGAGATATAATACTACTGACGGAAAAAGAGAGAAGTAATACCATGGAAAGAGAGATATAATACTACTGATGGAAAAAGAGAGAAGTAATACTATGGAAAGAGAGATATAATACTACTGATGGAAAAAGAGAGAGAAATAATACTATGGAAAGAGAGATATAATACTACTGATGGAAAAAGAGAGAGACATAATACTAGGGAAAGAGAGATATAATACTACTGATGGAAAAAGAGAGAGAAATAATACTGCAGAAAGAGAGATATAATACTACTGATGGAAACAGAGAGAGAAGTAATACCATGCAAAGAGAGATATAATACTACTGATGGAAAAAGAGAGGGAAATAATACTGCAGAAAGAGATATATAATACTACTGATGGAAAAAGAGAGAGATAAATAATACTACAGAAAGAGAGATATAATACTACTGATGTTTCTTGTAGTTGGCCACCAGGTTTGCACACATCTCAGGAGGGATTTTGTCCCACTCCTCTTTGTAGATCCTCTCCAAGTCATTAAAGTTTCGAGGCTGATGTTTGGCAACTGGAACATTCAGCTCCCTCCACAGATTTTCTATAGGATTAAGGTCTGCAGACTGGCTAGGCCACTCCAGGTCCTTAATGTTCTTTTTTCTTGAGCCACTCCTTTGTTGCCTTGGCTGTGTGTTTTGGGTCATTGCCATGCTGGAATACCCATCCACGACCCGTTTTTAAAGCCCTGGCTGAGGGAAGGAGGTTCTCACCCAAGATTTGATGGTACATGGCCCTGTCCATCGTCTCTTTGATGCGGTGCAGTTGTCCTGTCCCCTTAGCAGAACCCCCCCCCCCCAGAGCATAATGTTTCCACCTCCATGTTTGACGGTGGGGATGATGTTCTTGGGGTTAGAGTCAGCATTCCTCCTCCTCCAAACACGGCGAGTTGAGTTGATGCCAAAGAGCTTGATTTTGGTCTCATCTGACCACAACATTTTCACCCATTTCTCCTCTGAATCATTCAGATGTTCATTGGCAACCTTCAGATGGGCCTGTACAGGTGCTTTCTTGAGCAGTGTGTGCTTTCAGTCCTTCACGGCGTAGTGTGTTACCAATTGTTTTCTTGGTGGCTATGGTCCCAGCTGCCTTGAGATCATTAACAAGATCCTCCCGTGTAGTTCTGGGCTGATTCCTCACCGTTTTCATGATCATTGAAACTCCACGAGGTGAGATCTTGCATGAAGCATCAGGCAGAGGGAGACTGGCAGTTATTTTGTGTTTCTTCCATTTGCAAATAATCGCACCAACTGTTGTCACCTTCTCACCAAGCTGCTTGGCGGTGGTCTTGTAGCCCATTACAGCCTTGTGTAGGTCTACAATCTTGTCCCTGACATTCTTGGACAGCTCTTTGGTCTTGGCCATGGTGGAGAGTTCGGAATCTGATTGATTGATTGCTTTTGTGGCAGGTGTCTTTTATACAGGTAACAAGCTGAGATTAGGAGCACTCCCTTTAAGAGAGTGCTCGTAATCTCAGCTCGTTACCTGTATAAAAGACACCTGGCAGCTAGAAATCTTGTTGATTGATAGGGGATCAATTATCTATTTCCCTCACTGACCTGCAAATCAATTTATAACTTTTTTGACATGCGTTTTTCTTGTTTTTTTATTTTTATTCTGTGTCTCACTGTTCAAATGCACCTACCATTAAAATTATAGGCTGATCATTTCTTTGTCAGTGGACAAACTTTCAAAATCAGCAGGGGATCAAATACCCCCCCCCCCCCCCACAGTATATGTGTGTATATATATATATATATATATATATATATATATATGTATATATATATATATATATATATATATATATATATATATATATGTATATATATATATATATATATATATATATATATATATATGTAGAAAACAATAAAATAAATATATATATTATATTTGGCTTGTATGTGAAATCAACAGAACACAAAGATAGTGCACAAGTGAACAAATGAAGGTTTGTGTGATTAATTCAATAGAAGTGAGATAACTGTCAGAGTTGGCATTCTTTGTAGTACAATCACAAAATTAAAGCTAACGGCAGCTCATTCCTTTTCCACTGTTGCGTTGACTTGTATGTGTTTAGTAACACTAATATGTTTGAGACTCTAGTATAACACACAGAGTACCCATAGAATGGCCATCTAATGATTTAGTGTTTGGATGCCACCAGAATTCCAGAGGACAATCTGTTTTATGTCTGCAGGCCCACCAGATAACAAGTTAGAAGCCGTCATGTCAGAAGTAGTTCCCGAACCTCGGCCCAAGCCGGTGGTTCCCATGAAGCCAGTGGGAATGAACCCTAACCTTTTGGGCTACATTGGCATCGACACTATCATTGAGCAGATGCGCAAGAAAACCATGAAAACTGGCTTCGACTTTAACATCATGGTTGTAGGTATGAGATACTGGCACAGCAATATGGAGTGCACATAATGACGTTTTATTTGACATTTATTTCATGACAGTGTTTATTACTATTTTTACAGCAGTATTATAACATTTTATTTGTAAATTGTCAACATATAGCACAGTACAAGGGACTCACTGAATAAATGACATATAAGACAAGACACATATTAATGGTAAGATGACAGTAATGGCAAGATGACATTAGGTTACGTAGTTACATAGTAATTGAGGTGAAAAAAGACCTTTAGCCCATCAAATTCCATTATTTCAGATCTCCTCTGATCTTTATAATATGCAGATTGTTTGTTAATTGATAATTGATCCAAAGGAAGGCAAACAGAAAAAAACCTATTGAAACTTTGCCAATTATCTGAAAGGGTGGAAAATCCTCCCTGTCCCCAGATACTGGCGATAGGACTCCTCCCTGGATCAATGCCCCCTCTCTAATTATCCAGGATAGCCCTGAATGCACTGTTAGTCAAAAATATTTCCAATTCCCTTTTAAAGTAATCTTTAAATCTGCTGTCACCACTTCCTTTGTTAGATAATTCCACTGATTAACAACCCTTACTGTGAAGAATCCTTTTCTTTCTTTAAGGTGGAATATTTTTCCTTCTAACTTCAAGGTATGCCCTCTTGTCAGTTGAAACCCTCTTGGCACAAAAAGTTTGCTTGCCAAGGCCTTATATTGACCATATACATATTTATATAAGGTAATCATATCCCCTCTTAGGTGCATTTTTTCTATAGAAAATAAGTGTAATTTGGTTAGTTTTTCTTTGTAACTTAGCCCCACCATTCCCATAATTTGTTTTGTTAGGTTCTGAGCAAAAACCTATTAGCAAGCCTTGTCTTAATGTCAATGCACATTTATAAAGAGAGATGGACATCTCAAGACGACTTGACTTTAAATAAAAACCAAATGTGATCTCCCACACTCTAGATGTGCAAGATTTTGTTTCTGACTTTGCTTGGGTTTCAGTCAGTGCTCACTTTTCTCATTTGCTTCTCTCCAGGACAGAGTGGGCTGGGCAAGTCCACACTGGTGAACACACTCTTCAAGTCTCAGGTGAGCCGGAAATCAGCTGGATGGAGCCGTGATGACAAAATTCCCAAGACAGTGGAAATCAAAGCAATCAGTCATGGTGAGCCATGTTTTTGATGATCATGATTTTCTCAATTTGCCCCATTCACTAGACATGGCCTAGCCTTCATTTTCTGTTGGTATTATGGGGCACAATATTCCTTGGATTCTGGAAACTAATGTCTTCTCTCTTGTGTTACCAGTTATTGAAGAAGGGGGAGTTAAAATGAAGCTAACAGTGATCGACACCCCAGGGTTTGGAGATCAGATTAATAATGAGAATTGGTGAGTTCCCATTTTGAATCTATAGCCATACAAGATTGAGTGCCCTCTTAAATCTTTATATAGGGTTATATGGGTGAGCGACTTCTTGTGTATAGGGAGATGTGAGAGAGTGACCTCATACATGTGTATAGGAAATTGTGGAAGAGGCATGATTGAGTGACTTTATTTATGTGTTTAGGGGATCATATGCGAGGGATCATAGAATACAAGAATGGAGAATCTCTTCCACATCGTCTCCAAAATAACCATCTCACCTTCCATACTCTCCTGTAGTCTTTTAAGCTTCCATGGGCTATTGTCCTTCCTCCAGTCACTATACCCTCCCTCTTCTAAAGCTCATAAGCAAAAACACTTCTGCAAGTCCCATTCCATCTGCGCTCTCGCTATCTCCTTCTTCTGCTGGCTTCTGGAGATTTATCACCTAACCCAGGCCCCTCACCTGATACTCCCATTTTCAGAACACATTATCTGACCACTAGGGGCAGATAACATATTACACATATATTACACACTACAGTCACTAACCTCAATTGACTTTCTTTGACATCTATTCCCTCTCCTACTAAATGAAAAACCATTCTAACTTTGCATACCTTCCTGCCTAAGTAAACTTTCACTTCTTCCTCACCATTGCTACTACTTATCTGTTATTCTTGCTCAGGTCTCTGCCTCTTCCATTCCCTTTAGATTGTAAGTAGTGAGTTTCCAATCTTGTAGGGTACTTTGGGAAAAATCACTTTCTACAAAGATTCTAAACTCAAAAAAGGGCCCTCCACTTTCTGCAGTTTGTAATCAATGTATTTTCCCTTGTTCTTATCCCCTTTACAGTGCTACGGAATATGTTGGCACGTTACAAATATAAGTTAATAATAATAATAATAGGGAGATATGAGGGTGTGACCTGTATCTTTATACAGAGAGACATGGTAAATCCCTGTAATCAGGTGTAGGTTAATTTGTTTATTAAATATATGGTTAGTAGTGTTTTAGTTTGTTTTTAATTACTTATTGTAGCTGCTAAAATGTACATTTGGGAGTACAGATAAATATCCAGCCCCCAATTAGGTGGCCATTGGGTGGGACAAGATCTGTTTAGGGTCTTGTGGTAGGAATAATTAGCTGCCTTCTACCCTGCAGTTGCCAATGCAAGCACATTGACTTATCTAGAGGTGCCACATTGTATATCTGTGGATAAGGAGACATGGGGAATGGTATACATGTGTTAGGGAGACATGATGGAGAACACTCATATTGTTGTACAGGGAAATGTGTGGTAGGGACCTCTTATGTCAGTGTATAGGGAGACATGAGGATAACCTGTTTATGTCTATATAGGGAGATATAGGGGAGACGTGGGAAGGGACTATGTCTGCTATAAATGTTTCTTATATTTAGGACATGGCTGTTGTGGTGTTCCCTGTATGCATTCTCCTCATGGTGGTGTTTATGTGGAATTCATAGCAGCCAGCCACAATGCTTGATGAGAGAAATGTGCATTTTGCACTATAACTAATAGCATCTCTTTACATAACAATTGAGACCTCTTACATGTTTTTATTGCATTTTTATTATCTTATTCCCTTTTCACAGTTGGGAACCTATTGAAAAATTTATCAATGAGCAGTATGAGAAGTTCTTGAAGGAAGAGGTCAACATTGCCAGGAAGAAGAGAATCCCTGACACTCGTGTACACTGTTGTCTCTACTTTATCTCCCCAACAGGACACTCGTACGTATAGACAGCGAGCTATAACCCCTAATCAGGCTCACCTTAAAAACTGGCATGTATGCAAATTATTAGATGCTGAATAGGAAGGGATGCTCCTCTAGAAGGAGCGGCAAGTAAGGGACCCTACTGCATATGGATATCTGTGTAAGGGACACTCTGAAGGAAGTTATCTGTGTATGGGACACTCCATCAAAAGCAGCTGTGAGTGAGGGACAGAAGAAAATGTGTGTGTGTTGTGTGTGTTGTGTGTGTGTCTGACAATCCATCACAATGTGCTGTGTGTGAGGGATACTTATCCACAAAAAGTCATGTATGAGAGACACTCCTCCCCAAAATAGCCCAGTATGATGGGCACAGGAGCTGTATACCATGAATTCTCCTCTAGAAGAGGGCGGTTCCTAAAGAAGAAGCTGTGTGTGAGGGACACTCCTCCAGAAAGAGCAGTGAATGAGGAACAGAAGATGCTGTGTTGAATAAATTGTCCTCTTGTTAGAGCTAAGAGCCACACATAGCCTTGTCTTCTTGACTGCCACATTTTATCCATTCCATGAACTGAGAAATGTAAAATGTAATGAACGTTTTTCCTTGTTTTACAGCTTGAGGCCCCTGGACTTAGAATTCATGAAACATCTCAGTAAGGTTGTGAATATTATACCTGTCATTGCCAAAGCCGACACCATGACAATGGAAGAGAAGATTGAATTTAAACAACGGGTGAGAGCTGACACCAATCTGTATTGCACTAAAGAACATGACAAATCCTCTCCTAGTAAAAGCTTATTTCATCAAGACAATTGACGTTGAAGGCTTGTGGTTTGGCACAGTGTGTAACCTATTTTATTCAGGAGGTCTCTGAAAGGTCTGATCTATAATAATACAATCTACAGAATATTTCCAAAATCATTATATTGGTTTTGAATTCCATATTTAAACATCAGTTTCAGCTGGTTTGATTAGCAGATCTCAACAACGTTATGACGTCAAGTATTTGTGGTATAATGCATGCAATAACCCATAATAAAAGACATGTGGCTGGTATAATCATAATCTTGAGCTTATTGTAAGCGATAATTAATGTATACACCAAATATATACAGTGCCTTGCAAAAGTATTCACCCCCTTGGCATTTTTTGTGTTTTGTTGCCTCACAATCTGGAATTAACATGGATTGTTTGAGCATTTGCATCATTTAATTTACAGAAAAAAAATTTACTTTAAAAAAAGGTGTGTATATGTAATGACAGATCATGTGACATTTAGATTGCACACAGGTGGACATCATTTCACTAATTTTGTGACTTCTGAAGGTAATTGGTTGCACCAGAGCTTTTTATGGGCTTCACATAACGCACATGCCAATTTTCTGTTTTCTATTTCTTAAAAATAGTTTTATGTATATATTTTTCTCATTTCACTTCACCAACTTAGACTATTGTGTTCTGATCCATCACATAAAATTCAGATTAACAAAACATTGAATTTAAGTAATGTAACAGAATAGGTAAAAAGTCAAGGGAGGTGAATATTTTGCAAGGCAGTGTATAACATTGTACCACTAAAATTAAATCAAAAGATTTAACATAATTCTAAAGCACTATGCAGAGAGGACTTGGAATGGTTAATTGCTAATTACAAATTAATTATGTAGACTATGGGGCTGACATTTAGTAAGTCTTACCATTGTTTTGTAAACCTTTTCCCCCATTCTCTATATAGGTGCCTGGATTAATTGCCTAATATTAGTGTTTCATTGTCCGCAGGTTCGGAAGGAGCTAGAGATGAATGGGATTGAGTTCTACCCCCAGAAAGAATTTGATGACGATTTGGAGGATAAAACAGAGAATGATAAAATAAGGGTAAGACAAAAGGATAAAGATACCCTTGGGGTAAGTTTCTGCAGGTGAATAGTTTGCCCAGCTTGGTAGATTCATACAAAATTCATATTTTAATCTTATATTGACAGGTGAGCCATTGCTGATATTACCATGTTTTTATACATACAGCAGTATTTCACCAACAGCATCCCATGAGACAATGTAAAAAAATATACTACAGCTTTGATCATAGACATCACAGTTATTTCCATATATAATAGGACTATAAAAGAGTGGAAAAGGAACTGACAACCAACTCCAGTATCTTTGCCTAGAAAACCTTATGGATAAGCATGACCAGAGACATGATGATGCCTGGCCTCACAGAGAGTTGGACACAACTGAATGACTGAACAACAATAAAAGAGCAGACAGGGAGGTTCATCCAGTTCACATATAGTGATATCACCACCATAGTTGGCTATGTAAGATCCTCGAGTTAGTCTCGAGAGAGTTGTGCACATGGCACATTGAAGGAGTTAGGAATAAGTTAAGAACACAAATATAAACTGTATCTGGTCTCTGTAACATATTGTTTTGCTTCGGTCTCTCCAGCAGGAGAGTATGCCCTTTGCTGTTGTAGGAAGCGACAAAGAATATCAGGTGAATGGAAAACGAGTTTTGGGTCGCAAAACGCCTTGGGGAATTGTTGAAGGTATGTGGCAAGGAACATAATTAAAATATCAGTCCCACCTTGGACCAAAATGTACAAATGGCAGTGACATGTTTAGGTTTCATTCCCAGCTACATCTAAAGTGTAATAATGTCAGAGACATGGTAAGGCGCTCAGTCCCTACTAGGACCAAAGTGTAATAATGTCAGAGACATGGTAAGGCGCTCAGTCCCTACTAGGACCAAAGTGTAATAGTGTCAGAGACATGGTAAGGCGCTCAGTCCCTACTAGGACCAAAGTGTAATAATGTCAGAGACATGCTTATGGGTTCAGTCCCTGCTAGGGCCACAGTGTAATAATGGCAGAGACATAGATCCTCATTCAATTCGGAGGGCCACAACTCCCGAGTTAGCAACAGCCAATAGAAAAGGAGCCCGTCATCATTATGTCAGTAAAACATGGAAGTTACATGTCAATCAACTAGCGAGTTAGGGTCCGATATGCGATCGGACCCGCAAACCCGCAATGTACAAAATAATAAAAATGAATGCCAATACTGTTCTAGTCCATGTGGGTGGCCTGATATGTATTAACTCCTTGATTCCTGAGATCGATATAACCTCGAATTGAAACATAAAGTTAAATGACTTTTGATTGCCGATTTGCGGGCTTGAGACTGTTGTGCAATTAATTATAATGTCTTTCATTGCTTTCGCTGTAATTTACAGTGCAGTATTGATTTTATATTTGCATTTACAGTGCTGCGGACATGTCTTTAAGCCCTTTGCGAGTCCTCCTTGGAACCTGTAGCTTGGGGTCCAACTTTTGCCATTCGCGTCCTTAGCAGGGTGGTTAGCGAGATGGAATCGTAGCAATTGAACAGTGATTTGTGATTTTAGTGATCGTAACTGTTGCGGCCGTGAAAGATCAAAGGCTTGGAGGGGCCTTCACCTGCGATGCTAATCATCGCAATGAATCGGAGGCCGGAGCATGTAATCTGGTTGGAGCCTGCAAAAAGACGCCAATTGAATAGCAAAATAAGTTACGGCCTCCATTTCTGAAGCCCAGATCTCCTGATGCCTCAATTGAATGAGGCTCATAAATGAGCTCAGTCCCAACTAGGACCAAAGTGTAATAATGGCAGAGACATGCTTATGGGTTCAGTCCCAGCTAGGGCCAAAGTGTAATAATGTCAGAGACATGATAAGGAGCTCAGTCCCTACTAGGACCAAAGTGTAATAATGTCATAGACATGCTTATGGGTTCAGTCCCTGCTAGGGCCAAAGTGTAATAATGTCAGAGACATGGTAAGGAGCTCAGTCCCTACTAGGACCAAAGTGTAATAATGTCATAGACATGCTTATGGGTTCAGTCCCTGCTAGGGCCAAAGTGTAATAATGTCAGAGACATGGTAAGAAGCTCAGTCCCTACTAGGACAAAAATTTAAAAATGGCAGAGACATGATTATGGGTTCAGTCCCTGCTTGGGCCAAAGTGTAATGATATCAGAGACATGGTAAGGATCTCAGTCCCTACTACGACCAAAGTGTAATGGTAAAGATATGCTTATGGACACAGTTTGTGCTAGGTTGAAACTGCACTAATGGACAAGTGCAAGGGCTTAGTTGCTGCTAGGCCAGATTGTACTAATAGTTGTGACATTCTTATGAAAGTTTTCATTTTTATATAGGTTCTGTATTATCATACTATTGGGGACAAAAAATCTGATTTTAATCAAAATGCTAAAAAAAACATTACATTTCTGTAATTTGCATTATTCTTTTAATTGTTTGACTCCTATTCTTTCCTCTGATTTTCCAGTGGAAAACCTAGCACACTGCGAGTTCTCTCTGCTACGGGATTTTCTAATCAGGTGAGACCTTTTGTTACCAAGAACTTCTCTAGTCCTCTCTGTCTTTATATTTTCTTAATATAGTTACACTGTTACATAGTAATTGAGGTTGAAAAAATACTTTTAGTCCATCAAGTTCAACCTTTTTAGAGCTCCTCTGATCTTTGTAATATGTGGATTAATTGTTAATTGATCCAAAGGAATAAATAGAAAAAACTTGTCTCAAAAGGGGGGAAAAAATTAAATTCCTTCCTGGATCAATACTCCCTCTCTAATTATCCAGGATAGTCCTAAATGCCCTTTTTATAAAAAATAAAAAAATGAAATCCTTTTTTTGGTCAAATCCACTGTCACCACCCCCTTTGGTAGATAATTCCACAGATTAACCTCTCTTACTGTGAAGAACCCTTTTATTTCTTCATGATGGAATCTTTTTCTGCCTAACCTCAAGGGATGTCCTCTTGTCAGTTGTAAAACTCTTGGCACAAAAAGTTCCCCCCTACAAATCTTTATACTGACCCTGGATATATTTATATAAGGTAATCATATCTCCTCTTAGACGCCTTTTTTTCTAGGGAAAATAAGTTTAATTTGGTTAGTCTTTCTTCATAACTTAGCCCCTCCATTCTCCTTATTAGTTTTGTAGCCCTTCTCTGTACTTTTCCCAGCTCTAAAATGTCCTTTTTATGAAGTGGTGCCCAAAATTGTACTCCATATTTCAAATGAGGGCATACTATATCTCATTACCCACATTTCTTTATCTCATTTCACTATTCTGCCTCTCTCTCCTGTGTCTTTTCTCTGTCAAAGTAATTATTTTATCTTGGCATGATTGATTACATTTTAGTGGTGCCATAAATTGTATGAACAAAAAGGGGACTACGTGCCCAGAGGAGTAATTTGTACACTGGAAGTTGGAATTCCTTACATGGGAACGTTTATACACTACACATTAGAGTACAAGTGGTCTTACACTCTATCAACTGAGCTAGCTGGGCCACAGTATTTACCTGTCACAAGGAATTTAACCAGGGGCATAGGTAACTGGGGAGGATGTGGCGGACAAATCCCTCCCAAATTAAATGAATAGGGGATACAAAATATAGCAAAACTAAACTTAATCATGCATTACCAGATTTGACCACTAGATCTATGGAGCAGTATGTCTTATATATATATATATATATATATATATATATATATATATATATATATACATATATACATATATATTTACATATATATGAATATATTTTTTTATTATACTGGGTGGGGCAAGGGTTTTGAGAATTTAAACAAAGAAATTACCCCCAAAAAGTTTTTGAGGGGCACTGCAGCAATGGGGCCCCTCAAAGCAGGGAAGAGTAACACCCTGTTTTCTGTCCTAGGAGTAGAGTTGAATTACCCCCCCCCCCCCCGAGATTTTTTTGGGCTTCTTGCCCGTCATGCTGGTGGCCCAGATATGTTTCCTGGCCAATGCATTAGTATGTTTTTGTCAAACTTAGCACCTTTTATTTCATTAAATAGGCTACAGAAGTTATCACATGCTTTGCAATTTAAATGGCTAATAATGTTTCTGAATTGAAGAAGATGAGCGAGAAAGAATGAGAGAGGTCAGTATACCCTGATTATGAGACCTTGATTTCACTCTTTAGCCATCACATATATTTTATTTGTCTGATTATTAATATTATTTGGTCATCTGATCTGTGCAAAACTTTGTTTAAAGGGTAGCTTGATGACACAAGGTGTCTGGATTGTGGCATACCATTGGGATAGGACTATGGATTGCGATTTAAGAGCCTCCAATGGGCTTTTTTTTATATATAGCCAGTAGTATGGGCAGTCATCTTAGTTCCACTTTACATGCACTGATGAATATGCTTCTTTATTCATGGACAAGGAATTTACAGAATTCCAAGTGAAGGATCTCTGTCATGGTCAAAGCCCATAAAGACTGTGAAGATCAATGTATCCAGGCCTGGACTGAATAAGTTGTTGTTGGATTGGGCCTGATCTTGGTGTTGAAGTCAGGGAGCACTGTTATTGTAAAGATATATATGTAGTGTTTATACTGTTACTCTGTATTATGCATGTGGTTATTCCAGAAGGGGGGGGGGGGGGGGGATGAACTGTAAAACTGACTGTTGCAGAGCAGGTGGTGCTGTGCACCTGGGATGTCCTGTTGGACATGTGCTTATCTGGTCTCAAGGCAGCTGAGAATGCACCTTGGCATGATTGTTCCATCTCACACATAGGCATGTCTTGATTGACTGATCAAGAATGCACATTTTTGGCATTGGCTGGTCAAAACTAGGGATAGGGTATAAATATGTGGTATTTGAATTTTTTAAAAGTCAGTTATAGTTTTCACATAAACAATATGTGGGGCTATTTACTGTATACCTGCATACTGAGTTGGGAGCAATCCTGTTCTAAAACCACTGGTATCTTGCCTACATCATCCTCTGTACATATTATTGGGCGTTGTCTCTGTCACGGTCCTGCTGGGGTAGGTTTGAACCAGGTTCTCATCAAGCTCCATTGAAGAAGCAGGTTGTGACAATCTCTATTAGTCTTTTGTCCCAATTTGTAGGGTCTGGGTCTCTGCCACACAGTAGAGTTGTTGTTACTATTTGTAGTTTAATTTGATATAGTTGTTATTTTATAACATTGCAGGCTATGAGTGCTTTCTCCGACAGCAAATAATGGTCAGCTCCCTGACAGGGTCACATATAGAATGAGATATGAGTGAAATGTTCCAGTGTTTGCATCACTGACTGAAAATGAGAGTTTGTCTGGGTTCACATATGTTTGTTCAGAACTATCTGTATTTTTTCTAATGTTTTCTGGCTCTATAGGACCCAGACTGTGAACAATACATAATATGGAGCTCAAACTGCACCCTTATCTCTATAGTAGTTCAAGGAATTTGTCTCTTTACCATATTGGGTCAAAGGCCTTTATCACATTTCCTAAAATCTGTCCCTTCTGTTGGGGAAATGGTGCTTGACCCGCTTGCGCAGGGTATAGATGTGATCACTTTATTACTCTTTATTTATAAAGCTCCAGTATTTTCAATAGCACTATCTTGTGCAACTTTAGATTATACATTGCTTTTGAGAACAGGTTTCAAAATTTCTGGTAGAATTCCATGTCAATGTAACTTTCTTAGATATTTCCAAGATTGTAATTTGAACAAATGGTTTTGTTTGTCTTTACCCAAGTTTTCCAGTTAACAGTTAGCAGTTATGGGTTGCCTGGTGGTCCAATGGTTAAGATTCAGTGCTTTCACCACTGTGACGTTGGTTTAATTCCAGTCAGTGAACCAAGAGGTCACACCACCCGAAAGCCAAGCAGGGTTGGGTCTGGTCAGTACTTGGGAGACCACCTAGGAATACCAGGAGCTGTATGCTGTGGCCCACTGGAGAAAGAACTTCCAACCCACTCCAGAATCTCTGCCATGAATACCAAGTGGATTAGCATGGTGTGTTTCAATCCATGAAGTCATGGAGCGTTAGACACAACTGAACAACGCAAGCACAAAATCTTCAGTATAGAAAACTGAATGCACAAGCCATAGTTTATATATTACTTGAGTTTAAGTGTAAAAACTGCCTTTAAACATGATCAAGTAATTTTCGAATCCTCCGCTATCGACCCTGTGTCTCTGTCAGTGTTACTCATCTCTCAAGTCTACTCACTATTCGTTTTCTGCTCATAGTAATGTACATGAACAAAATCACTATGGTACCACAATTCTCCATGTATGTAAAGGGACACTGTAGTCCAAAAACTGCATTTAAAAAATCATGTTTTAAACACTGCAAAAGGTTTGATATAGTTTAGAAAATAGCATTAAATATAGACAGTGTAAGATTGTATTTTGCAGGAAACGAGGAGGCAGTGAACTATATGGATGACTGAAATGCTGAACTGCAGTGTATTGTGTTTTAGTTCCCATTGGTTTAATTTAAATCATATAAGAAAACACCATTAACAGGGCCTCCCTGAGTCCTTGTTTACACTTCAAACATATTTTTATCTGTCTGTTTTTTTTATCTGCCTGTCTGTTGTTTTAGTGTTAAGTCTCCAATTAATCTAATTTATTTTACCTGGAGGAAACACATTAGTAATGTCTAAAACATGCTCTTTTAAATGCATGACAGTAAGATTTGGATTACAGTGGCCCTTTAAAGTCTTGTGTTCATCTATTCTTGTAGCAACATCCACTTGCATCATAAATGTAATGTTCTCATTTTATCCTTAAGGACACACCTTCAGGATCTCAAAGAAGTGACCCACAACATCCACTATGAAACCTACAGAGCAAAGAGGCTGAACGAAAATGGAGGTCTGCCACCCGTCAGCTCTGAGACAGAAGAGTCACATGACAGCAACATATGAGATCTGTGCACTTTATAATATGGACCCTCACAGCTGTGTGTTCAGTGACAGACAAACCCACTCCCATCACTCCTGCTAGGACCTCTCCCACTGTCTGTGATGCCACCTAACTCCGTATCATCAAGTGGTCCCTGTCCATGTTTTCCAACCCTAGTTTTAGTACACAACCTGCTGCTGATATGGAGATAGTTTGGCAATATTGTTTTATTTATTAAAGATTGGTTGTTTAGAGAAGAGGTTCTCAACCCTGGTCTCCAGGGGCCCCTATCAGTGATTTGTTAAAGAACAGCTGACTAGGCCCCCCATGGTCTCTGAGCCTTAACTTATCTGTGTGCTTCTTCAGTAATATCCCAAAATATATCCTGTGAGGGGTCCCTGAGGACTGGAGACCACTGATTATAGGGTGTGGCAGTGAGATCCAAAATATGCAAATGTAAATTTTTCATTCTCACCTTTGTTTATCAGCTGGTATATCCAACGCTTGTGCCCACTTGCAGTTATATCACAAGAAGATATCAGAAATACCAGTGCTACTAAGATGTTTCACTCTACTGCACCTCGCAGAACAGTGTCACCTTCACTCCCTCCTAAAGAAATAGTCCACCCCAACCAAGCTTTGTTAAAATGTGCCTCCCTTACAGATCCCATGGAAAATTCACCCTCATCAAGTTCTACAGAAATGTGCCTCCCTTCTAAAGTTTAAGAACTGTACAGAAATTGGTAATTTTCACCAGAAATGTGGCATCCCTACAGAGTCTTACCGAAGCTCTTGTGGATAGTCATTGACAACTTTATAATTGTATTCCAGCTTTGACACCAATCCTCAGCATGGATGGACCTCTCATGGAAAAAAAACAGACTCTGAGTCTGAATGAAAATGCAATCGGTTTTCAGATTTTTTTTAATACATAGAGTGAAATGGAGTCTCTTCAAGCTTCATGATAACCAATAAATACACACGTATGAAATTACATCGGGTGGGAAGAATCCTGCATCTTATTACTTTACTTTAAATGGAATCAGATGTCTGATATTAGATATCTTAGGTCAAGAAATCTTGGACTGGAATCAAGAATTGGCAAGTCATCCAATGACGTTAAGAAAAGTATCAAAGATGCCTAGGGCTTCTCTATGTCAACAAGTCTCTTTGTTTGGCCTAAATTACCCATTGATGCAAACTGAGGCTTAGGAATCCACTAATGAGTCTACTTGATTTGTCCCTAAGAATTTACTTAACTTAAAATAGCTACCCACTCTTTATTAATTCATAACAACATGAGATAGACAACACCCGTCCATTATTATTGTGATAAGACAATCTAAGCACTCCACTAAAACTAAAAAACAAACAAACATTTTTATAAGAATTTGTGTTATGTTGTATTATTTGTATCCTGAATCCAAATCCTCTATAAAAGGAAAACACTAACCTTATCTAATTTATATAGAAGTCACTGTCTGTTATGCTACTGTGCTAGAGTTCCCAATTTAGACCAGTTCCGATATAATTGCCAGCAACTTTTAATATTAAAATAAGTCATATCTTATTTGTTAATACAAATCACAGAAATCTTGTACAGCTTTATAACTGGCGCTAATCACTGTTGAGTTGTTTTGTAAGTTAAATTATGAAACAGATGTTGGGCAGCGTGAAGATGTTACATGACTAAGTGCTCTCATCTACTGCAATAATACTGGACTAGCATTCAAGTCCGATTTTAATGTTGTGTTCTGCGTTCTTTCACACACGGGCTTCCGTGTTCTCGAATTTGCCAAATGGGTTAGCACATATCTGTTCTTGATGTAATGACGGATGAAGCGAGTTTAGTAAAAGCTACGCGTCCATCCTCACAATGGTGTCCGGCTCATTTTCTGTGCATTAGTTCTAGATAAAGTGCTAGGCCAAGTGTCTCCAGTTGAAGTTGCCATCAAACTCAGAATTGATAGATAAAAAAACAACCACACATAGCAGGTCAGTTCCATTAGTAAGACACCCACTAAAAATAATCCAGCCAAGTTATATAGTTACATAGTAAGTGAAGTTGGAAAAATACTTTTGATTGTTAATTGATTCAGAGGAAGGCAAACAGAAAAAAAACCTGAAACTTTGACAATTGTCTCATAAGGGGTAGAAAAAAAATCCTTCCTGACCCCAGATACTGGCAATCGGATTGTACTCTGGACCAATACACCCTCTCTAAATATCCAGGATAACCCTGAATTCCCTTTTGATTTAACAATATTTACAACACCTTTTTAAAGTTATAAATCAAATCTACTGTCACCACCTCATTTGGTAGATAATTCCACTGTATAACTACCCAAATATATTTTTTTATATTGATTGCTCTCCATTGATCCTGCTAAAGTATTTATCAAATGAATGCTTAGCAGGGTCTCTACCAGAAGATAGCCTCATAAGTAATGATTTTATTTACTGGCTACATATTCTTCAGCATTCAGTGATTTACTCAGAGCTGGCACATTTCATTAATGTACATCAAGATGTGTAGACAGCCTGACAGACAGCTAGACAGATAGATAGATAGATAGATAGAGACAGATATATAGGGAGATATATAAATAAGGAGATAGAGATGGATAGAATGGACAGATAGATAGATAGATAGATAGAGACAGATCTATAGGGAGATATATAAATAAGGAGATAGAGATGGATAGAATGGACAGATGGACAGATAGATAGATAGAATGGACAGATGGACAGATAGATAGAATGGAAAGATGGACAGATAGATAGATAGAATGGACAGATGGACAGATAGATAGATAGAATGGACAGATGGACAGATATATAGATAGAATGGACAGATGGACAGATAGATAGATAGAATGGACAGATGGACAGATAGATAGATAGAATGGACAGATGGACAGATAGATAGATAGAATGGACAGATGGACAGATAGATAGAATGGACAGATGGACAGATAGATAGATAGAATGGACAGATAGATAGAATGGACAGATAGATAGAGACAGATATATAGGGAGATATATAAATAAGGAGATAGAGATGGATAGAATGGACAGATAGATAGATAGATAGATAGAGACAGATATATAGGGAGATATATAAATAAGGAGATAGAGATGGATAGAATGGACAGATGGACAGATAGATAGATAGAATGGACAGATGGACAGATAGATAGATAGAATGGACAGATGGACAGATAGATAGATATAATGGACAGATGGACAGATAGATAGATAGAATGGACAAATGGACAGATAGATAGATAGAATGGACAGATGGACAGATAGATAGATAGAATGGACAGATAGATAGAA